>JBBPMQ010000205.1:0-21438 GCA_038090375.1 Boletus rubroflammeus | reverse complement strand
AAAAAGCGGATGATTTTGCGCTAGGGTCCCGCCACGCCCCAAGGGGCTGGGTTGGTCGGGGGGGGGGGGGGGGGGGGGGGGGAGGGTTCAACGATGTGAGTTTGCAGCGTCAGGAATGAAAAGCGCGGCGAAATATTACTTACGATGAAAGCCCCACATTGCTCTTTCTCAGCGCGGGGCAACCCACTCAAGGAGTCGAGTACTTGTATTTTAGTATCCGAATCGATATACATGGACCTCTCGTTGGGCAATCTGTGTTCAAAACGTCGTTGAGCAAGAAAGCAGAAAGTAAAGCAACAAGCAGTCTTACAGAGTCGCAAAGGCGGCATGCACGGCGGCGCTACGGATTTTGACGGCGACGGCGGGATTTAGCAGTCTGACTGCCACCTCGAACGGGCCCAACAAGGCATTGTCGTACGGGAACACTCTGAATTGGCCCGTTTCTGTGCGAATGCAGACACCTGTCGCGATGTGTTCCTCCGCGGGCCTAAACCATGCTTCTCCCTGTGTCTGATCTCGAAAACGTGAGCGAGGCAAAAAAAAAAGGCCGTAATCCAGAGTAGCCCACCTGCTGATATACATGGTGAAGGAGGGCATCGTAGGGATCGTAGTCTATAGCGGCCATCGCGAGGTGACTGGAAGAAGGTCAACCAAAGGCGAGGTATAAGAGTGCGGTTCAGGCGGGGGGACTGAGGAAGTGAGTGTATTTCACGATCTAACCCACGGTTCGAAACAGATCATTTTTGAGCTTCACCGAAAGAATGCGATTCCTTGGCATACATGTCTAGGCACCGCATTCAGGTTCGGAGGTTCTCGAGAATAGCCGTACTATATACGGCCCAAGTTGTTGTGCCAAATGCCAAGTGGTGGTTTCCGCTGGTGGCGACTCCCTCGGGTTTCCTTTTCAGAAGTGAGGATTGAGAGATCAGCATCCAGACGATGACAGCGTAACGAACTGACGAGAAAAGCCTGGCTTGACATGCCAAGTCAACGACGAGGATGCACATCGCTAGTCCTGGCATGAGGTCACGCGTATGATCTATCTCGTCAGGGGGGCGGCCGTCACTGTCCGCATTGATCGCAACATGCATGTTATGTATGTTTTCACAGATCAAGGGTTAAGGTGAGGTGACAGTGATAGCGGCGTGAGGAAAAAGACATGTCGCGGAAACCCTGAGATTCGACTGGGGGTCGGCGCAACTCAAAATCATTGGCAGTGGCGAGGTCGTGTCATTGAGATGCCAATCAACGGCCTACAGTCGCTCCGAGAGGTCCCACAGGTGGGCAGTGATTTGGCGTAATGATCACCCGGCCCGATATAGATTTCCTAGGTTTTGTTCCTGGTCGAGACTTTTTACGTCATCAAAACGCTTTGGCTTTAACCTCATCCGACCAAACTCACAACACTGCATGCCATTTCAAATTAAAATAATAAATAAATAAAATAAAAACATCACCGCCCATTCGTTGAAAGCATAAATCGGTAACCCCCTCTTTGACAAGCAACTCTCTCATGACCAAGTGGGTAATACCATTGACCCTACCACATTCTCCCGTTAATCAGAACCTTGCCGCCTGCCTCCGAGTTGTCACGACTCGGTATGGTGGCACTAGGTGGAAGAAGAAGAACAAGAACAAGTCGAAACAAGTCCATGGCTTTTCCGACTGCACGACAAGTCTCAGGCTGTCACCACAACCCTTGGACCCCGTCCGAACGAGGCTCCGCAATCATGATCGTCAGAAAGTTATCAAGTGGCCCTGAGGGTTGCGTGATCTTCACAACCGACAACGCCTCTAAAGCTTACAGAGCTGCATTATGGAAAATTGCATCCCATCACGTCTATCAGTCGTCATCCCATCGTTCGCGTCATTGCCGGCAAAGATGGGTAGCTCAATGTCAAAACTAGACTAATGGCGTCGATCGTATAATGATTGAGTACCTGTTTCCAACAAGACGCTCGTATCATAAGTATATTGCACATCCCGTCAACACGCACTGGGTGCCATACGTCTACATCCAACCTCTCCGTTTTTCCCCCACCGCCGCATTAGAATACTTGTCCAAATATAATTTAAATCTCTATAGACATGCAAGACAACAATTCGACCTTGAGGAAACGCTCCGAGCTCTCCATCCGAGTCTCCTCGGATCAGTACGAGAAGATCATCAACCAAGGGTTAAGCACGATCTGTCGTCAACGTCACAGCATACAGTCAGCCACCAGAAACCTAGCGCACACAACCCTGTCCTTCGACAGACAGAACGAGAAGCGTCACTCACAGGGAAGAGTACATGACAACCCGCAACCAGAGCAAGCGGAAAGATGACCGCCCAGTACGTACCCGGGATTTGCCAACCCGGCGTCACGACGGAGCTGAGACTGAAGATAACCATCGACCCAAAGCACGCAAACGACACCGCGAACGCAAACCAGAAGCGTTTGAGGATCCGGGGCACCTCGATGAAAAAGTTGGATCGCTCCACTTCCTTCTTCGTTGCGCCCCATGTGATGTTGTAGGAGAACAGGTGTGCAAGAACCGCCACTGACAGGTGGATGCTCAAACCCCCAAAGAAGAAGATGCTACATCGTTGTAACGCGTTTCAGCACAGACACGCGGGGGAAAAACGGAGTAAATGACACGCACAAGAATAGTATCCATGTCCCCGTCTCAGTGGCCGATTCGATGATACTGCGATGTCCAAGTCGGTATTCGAGCATGGTGTAACCCACGTTTCCGGACCCCGGGAATACGGCCATGATGGACAAAAAAACCTCAAAGCTGTGGAGATAGTAGCCATCGGTCTGGATCCCAAACCCAAGAAGGAAATAGTTCAGTATCGATAATACCGTTGACGCGGCAATGCCATCTATGCGGAATGAAAGTCAAGGCCCCTAACGTTAAACACGGCCAGTATAAGCCGCTTACAGTATGAGAACATATCTAAATGAACGCCATGAGTTCAAGTGTGAATGCAACACGTTTGCACAGGATACGTACAAGCCATCATGCTCAATTTGTAGTGCACTGGAGCGTCAGACCACAAAAATATCCGCAACTGTTTGTTGATAGGACCCAAACGCCACCATTTAATCAATGGGTTGAATATCAGTTCGCTACAGCCTGCCAGCCCATCATGTCAACATGTGAGATGGTGAACGTGTGAATGATTTTCGCACCATACGAGTACTTTTGCCATCTGTTCAGCTCGTCATCCACAGTGAGGGACACACCCTCCTTGAAACCACCCTGGGAGTAACTTGCCCATCGAATAATGTAGCGTTTCAACTAAACATACCCGATATATCAGAAGCCCGCACTAGTACCTTGAATCACAATTCAGACGTACCTGAAGACGCAGGGCCATATCAAAGTCCTCAGACACATTTGACTCTGACCAGATCTTCTTCTTCCCATCCGCAGGGTCAATAAACGCGGCATCTTGAAGTGCCGACCACCGAAGGAACGCATTGTGACCCACGAAAGGGGCTACCTCTCCGTTCGAACAACCCAAAGAGATCGATTTGTTGATTCGTCGCGTAAAATGCGTGATCCCATTCTCAAAGTAGTGATTAGCGACTTGCATGACGTCTGTGGGTAGTGTGCGCTAAGCACCTTTTGGCTGACAAGAAAGGATCACGAATCACATACCTGAGTCGTGCTGGATGATCGCGACCTCGGCAGTTTCGCCGAGCTCCCGTGCAGCATCGCGTAGGCAGTCTTCTGGAACGACGGTATCTGCGTCCACCAGGAGGATAATCTCTCCAATTCGAAGCGATTTGCCATTGGATGCCCAAGGTTTCCATTTCCCGTCGCTCTCCGCGAACGCATCCTCGCACGCCATGTGTAACGCGCGCTCTTCAAGAGGTTCGTCGTTGCCGTCCTCCAATTCATCTCGTTCCTCCGCATCCTGGAGTGTCTTGAGATGCTTCTCCAGTGACAAGCTGAGAGCGAGACCGTAGTTCAGGTTGGATGCTTTCTTGAATCGCCCAGCACGTTTGAAACCACCAGGGGATGAGTCATGAGCAGGACGGCCGACCCAGCCGATGTTATGATCCGCGTAGAACGCGATGCGTGCTTCGCGATCCTTGTCGGATAGCAACTGAATACCGTCGTCGTGAACGAAGATGGCTGACGATCCCCCTTGGCGAGCGTAGGTTTGCATAGCCTTTTTGAGAGTGAAGACAGACGGCGCGCTGCAAAGAAGAGGGGAGTCAGTGTCGATGGATCTACATTATCGTCCGTGTCGTACTGACATCGTAAAGTCCAAGCTTTCTTTGTAGACAGGCATCTCGATAGTAATGTGCGGGAGATTGGAATCCACCTCCTTGTTGGCTTCAGGTTTCATCGCAGAATAATACTTGGAGTTTTCATAGAATTGCGAGACAGGTCCGATCCTGTGAAAGAATGAGGTCAGAGTGTGTCAACGCACAGATATCGTTGACCCACATCATGCCGACATTGCTGACGATTTGATTGCAGAAGAACTGGAACGTCCGATGAGCGTGAGTCATGTTGAGCGAGTTGGATGTACGTACGATAGAGACACAGAACGTGAAAGGAGCAGTGACAAGAAGTGCGAATCTGATCCAGTTTCCGTCCATAATCGACTCTTCTAAGAGCATGCTAGTTCCACTACCGATGAAGACTGAAGAGGGGGTCACGTCAGTCGAGCACACCAGGCCAAGTAAATACTTACAAAGAGCCAATGCGCAGCCTAGCCCATTGTACAAGGGGGCGATGAGCCTCGTCTGACGTGTCTTTGGCCCTGCCCGTTCCGGGTCCTTCTCATGCTCAGCGCGGGTCGAGCGCCAGCTGAATAGCTTCCAGAACGACTTTGCCTTCGGGGCTCGGTCAACATATTCTTTGTCAACGACAACGATAGGCTCCGTCGGAGCTTCCTTTGACTTCTCGATGAGGTCGTCGTCGGAGGGGCTGCCGGTAGAGGATAGCTCCGAGGGAGGAACGGAGAGTGTGCCACGGGCCCGCCAAACAAGCTTGATCAACCTTGCTTCAAAGTCCCGACATAAGGGAATGATGCCGTCCAGGTCGTTGGACCAAAGGACAAGTACATGCTCGTCACGCTAATCGAGACAAGGATTATGTCAGAGGGTTCCCAAGCGATTTCAGGTGAAGAGAGCTTACGATGAACGCGCCGCACTGTTCCTTCTCTGCGGTTGGCAACGAAGCCATTGAATCGAGGATTTGAATGCGAGTGTCGTGATCGACATAGATCGCAGTCGCATCGTCGGATCTAGAGGTGCGAAGGCGATAGACGTAAGTCCCCGAAGCTCAAACAGCGACGATGGCAACTTGAAACGTACACAGTTGCCAAGGCTGCATGGACTGCAGCACTACGCACTTTGACTGCGACGACGGGATTCAGCGTGCGAATCGCAGCCTCGAACGGTGCAAGATAAGCATTTTCATACGGAAACACCCGGAAGTGACCAGGTTCGACTCGTATGCAGACCCCAGCAGAGATATTCTCTTCTGAAGGTTTAAACCAAGCATCTCCCTGGGTCTGCCGACGTTGAGCACCAGAACGACGACGACGATGGAGGAATGGGAACACATACTTTCTTGAAGATGTGATGGAGGAGAGCATCGTACGCATCATAATCCATAGCCATAATCCGGGAGAGTAATTTAGTGCACGACAAGGATGCTTAGAACCTGAGGGCAGTCTCCGGAGAGATAGGCAGTGTGGGCGTGACTTGCGACATATTGCGCTGAGTCTTGGTGAGGTATAAGTAAGGGCGCTCTGTACCCAGAACACATATTCATAATCCGGCAATAATGGACGGAGAACCACGAGATAAAGATGAGGGTGGTGCTAACCCAAATTCGGAAAATAGCTGCCAAGTGGAATTATTGTGGCAATGGCAAGGTCAGGCAGCCGGTGTGATGAACAACCCGAATTGCACTGCTGGCTTCTGATGTTAATTAGACGGATTGGTATAATTGCAGGGATGGGTTGAAACAGGCACCCCTGCGATATGAGAGGCGGAAGATAATGAAAAAGGACTGAATTCCGATATTGAGGACCACCATGCGCTATAGTGTGACATACGCGATCAGATCCACATTCGGAGGGCAAGAACACTGCCATGCATGTTGGCGGCGCCCGTGAGAGGATCTGTAAATCGATGTCGGGTGGAGTGGGAGCCCGGAACGGATGTAGCCCAATCCCAAATTGTTGAGATGGCACGGATTGAGAAAAAAGGGCCTGATTAGCGATATTTTAAGATACCTTACTCGTCGGAAGTCTGCGTGCTGGATCAGCGCTCTCGGGACAGACCTTTGTGCGGCCAACAGGACGCGCCGGGTATATGAGATGGCGCCCGACGAACCTTCGCACTGCCCATATGAGGTCGGCGTATGCTGGCCTGAATGGTCCGACGCGATGCTTCCTGAGCGATGACTATACGAGGGGGTCTGTGTGTGTTCATGTACCGTTCTCGAGCCCTCCGAGGCATGCATCACCACGTCGGATTAGTCCGAGGAGTTCAAAGGTCGTCGAATGGAGCTCATCTTTCCGCTAGAATCCACGAAGCTGAGCCCCAAAACGCACGGATGCTATTAGTCGGTCGTAAACGTAAAGAAGAAAAATAACATAAAGAAAAGAGGGGTAGTCGGGGCCGTCGTGTGAGCAACATGTGCAGAATCAGCAAACGTGGTGACAGTCTGGCATTGCAGTGTTGATTGAACATGTCAAAAAGACACCTTAACATGGAACAAAGGACCTTCAAGGTGCCGTCCAACGCCACCAAGTCAAACTGCAATGAACCTTCAGCACATGGCCCCCGTTTGTCGCGTCCGTCGGAGGGCTTTATCTTTATCTCGAGTTCGGGGGTGTTTTCGAGTTTGGAGTAGGCGTAATCTCATTCGAGAATTGCCACCAAATGGAGTAGTCCGACGTCTCGTTTCACACAACTTTGCGCCACTCAACGTACGACGCTCAGTGCAACTCCGGGTCTAATCGACGCACGCCGCCGCGCTACCCCCTTCTCAAATTGACTTGGAGGGCTGCTCCAAAGAGAAATAGAACGGACGCCTGGAACCTGCTCGATGATCACCGCATTTTCGAGCTTTATCCTGCCAATCAACGCACGACGAATTTGAATTCTGAAAAGTCCACACAATGTGTTCTTTCTAGGTAATCATGACTGCCCGATGATCCAAATGTGCTTGGTGGCGTTTACGGTTGCCACGCCGAGTCGCACCGGCCAAAACCGTCACGCACAATTCGTGATTTCGAAGTAATTTTGGGAACCGAAATTCATACAGAAGAAGAAAACAAAGGGCGGCGTATGTGTTTCCTCGCACTAGAACTTCATCTAATAATCACATACGTCACTGTTGGCTAATGGAAATTTACTCCATTGTGCACTCTTCGCCGCTAAGTCCTTTATGGTCAGTTCTTCCCTTCACCCCACCTTTTAGAAAGGTGTCAAACTCGGCAGGATTCAGCCTGACTGACCATGCTCGAACAACGTGAAAAAGGCATGCCTTGCATCGAGGACACGTCTCGGAGAAAAGTCTCCAATCCTCCCTCAAGAAAGTTACCATAATTCTGACCTCTCCAAGAGGTCCGAAAAAGGACAGTATTATCTTAGATATCAGGTGTTGATTCTCGAGCGTGAATAAGATTGATTATATTTCAATTTCTTGGGCACTTCTATCGTACAAGGAAACTGGACAACTTGGGATGCTTGTTATCTGAAGAACCCTTCATTCGCGACCAGTCGCTTTTTTTCTACATCCTCCGTTTTGGGAGCAGACTGCGCATAGCAACTTCACTCCACATCAGGAATTTCGTAAGGAAATACCAGAATTGCACTCGAAAATACTTGTTTTTTTTATATTTACAGAATCGCGCCGCACACGATGCTTCAATGCGCCAGGAAATGATACTATGACAGAAAATCCTATCAGGATACTCCTTCTTCCTTTCCTGATTCTCCATCGGATGAACGTGACGATCATGGCTGATTCAATGATTACCTGGAGCCTCTCCTCCGTGGTTCGCTCGCGATGAATACATGCGTTTGTCACATGCGGCGGCCCAGCTGAACCTTGAAGTTTGATCGATGATCTCGGGGTGCGGACTCATCATGCCGTCGCTCAGGTTAACGCATTGCCAAACTTTAGTGTGCGAATACAATGTCATTTCTTGCGTTCCAACCTGCATCCTTACTGGACGCCTTACATAAACAAGACAAAGTTTGACATGCTTTTTCCTCTATGTCGAACTTGTGGAGTGGGACTCGTTCGGATCGGTTGCAGACCGGTTTTCGAGAATTCAATACTCAAGTCGCGACCATGGACGCCATCGCGAAAACAATGGCGCGAGTACAACAACGAGGCGCAGAAGAAGTCATCCCGGGGTCCGAAGGCAAACGCATATCATGAAATGACATCGCGCCATCGAAATAGTTCGAAGCTGATCCATTCTGACGGAGATATGGCTGGGAATATTGTTTGTCATATTCCACAACGTTCGTAGATAAGTAAAAAGAAATCGGAAATGTAGTATCCAAGTAATCGAAGAAGTTTCTATCCTTACATCATTTAGTGGTGGAACGAGAGGGGGGCCGACTCATCTAACAATGTCACTCTCGCCATGAATGGATTAGCGCGTTGATATGCCACACACGTCTAGCGGCGAAGTACGACCACAACGTACGCATAATATACATATACGTCATGCATCCTATTCGGTTCCCTAGTGATGAGCGCTACATAGGCATGCTCCAGATACTCGGTCGTTATCGCAAAGATGCTGGCATGCGTGGGTAGTGATATTTTCGCGAATAGAAGATGGGTTTCTTGGCGGGGTATGCATGAGGCGCATAAGCGAATATTCTCCAAATGCCCGAGGAGTGTGCTTTGCGATGCGTAAGCTACCCGAGATACGAGACCGACTGCACCCTTATCTCGAACGATAAGGGTATGTTGGGCCGAATGTTAATCGACGACGAAGCGCTCATATGCGCGCTGGCGCAGGTGATCCTCCTGAGATGGGAGGATTCAAATTGTTTTGTTGTTCATTCAGGACTTAGGAGGTGACTCATTGGAAATGCGGCTTGGTGATGGACCGAGTACCCAGAAGTGACGGTCTGTGAGAAGGGGAACGTTCATCCTTCCGGACGCGAACAGGTCTCCGGATGGGGGGGCGAAGAACGCCCTCGTTTTCGTTATCCTGTCACTTTTTTTTTTTTTTTTGCCCAACCCTACGGACCGTATCAGATATTGAACATGGCAGTGAGAAACCCGGGACAGTGAAATTGAAATGCAAGGCGGTGGGCAGCCCTGGGCCTGGGTGGCAGGAGAGGGTTGGGCCAGGCTTGCTGTGAATGTGCCGCTTGCTGAGCCTAGTCCCGGTCGCTGTCCCCTGTACCTCTGTTGAGCAGGCACTGTGGCACGGTGCCCAATACCCTCCAGCGCCGAGCCCTGAAAGCGATACACCGCGCGGTGAACCCGACTGTGATTACCGTAAGTGGTAAAAGTGGAACAGGGGGAGGGAAAGATGTTCCTAAGTGGACGGTGATATGGTTATCCTAATTGTGACTAGTCCGGACTACAAGGAGGTTGCCATATGATGAACCCGATCAATCTCCGTGGATCTCAGATTCACGATCTCGACTCGAAAGTGCAAATCGGTCTTTTGGTTCCGTGACTCTCCGATAAAGAAATGGTGACCCCCCCCCCTCCGAATACACGACCAGATATTCGCTTATGATATGATCAGGGGACAGCACGCCTTGCAAAGTCTTATATCACGCCTCTTGTCGTTCGAATAATTCCATCCACTCATCCGTAGCATCTTTCGCGTGTCATGTCTGGCTCTTCCAGTCGTCCAGAGATTGCCAAGTTGCCCGCCCAATCGCCGTTCTTCATCGGCGAAGAACGACGTGCAGACCTTTCCGCTGACGGGGGTCAACAGTCCCTGTCGTCCCCCAGCGGATCCCGCCCCTCCAGTCCGTACTCGTCCCCTCTCACCGGGAACATCGACCTCAGTCGTGTCCCCACCCCTGGCGAGACCGACTCAGACGCTCCCCCTCGCCAAGGCGTGTCAATCGCCCCTCGTGCAGACATTCCTCGCACGTCGTCCTACTTCGGCAGCCGCTCCGCCCACCTGCCAAGTCGTACCTCGTCTGGCCTCCGCATCCGCGAAAGCCTTGCAGCACCCCCTTCGCGCCCAATGACAGCACACTCCACATTGCCCTCCATTTCTCAGAAGAAGGCAACGCGCATGCGCTCCACTCTCCTCGATGACCCCAGCACCATCGAGAAGCCGTGGGTAACAAAGAAAGACCCATACGCACGCATCGCCTACTTTGTGACCTACGGCGTCGCATTCCTTGGTATCGCCGCCTCTGCTATCCGTTGTTATTTTGGCTACAAGAGCGTGCCCATGCTCAATGGAAACTTGTGTATGGTCCTAGACGAAGAGTTCAACACAGACACGAACACCGTCTTCGGCCCTAATGGAAATTGGTTCCACGAGATCGAACTCGGAGGCTTTGGGTATGTAGTCGCTCGGCTCCGGAGTTTAACATCCACACTCACCTCTCATTTGCGCCAGTAACGGGGAGTTTGAGATGACCACATCGTCAACAAACAATTCCTACGTCCAAGATGGGTACCTCTATCTAACACCAACCTTGACGTCAGACGTCATCGGCACGGACAACCTGATGAATGGTTACACGTATAACCTCACGGATTGC
Organism: Boletus rubroflammeus; assembly: GCA_038090375.1. NCBI lineage: Eukaryota > Fungi > Basidiomycota > Agaricomycetes > Boletales > Boletaceae > Boletus > Boletus rubroflammeus. Next base: position 10,702 of record JBBPMQ010000205.1, on the reverse strand, counting down.
ACTTACAATGCCACGAACCCGGCAGCTCTCCCTGGTGGGGTCAACAGTTCAACTTTCAATGCCAACGCGTACTACCAAGCATGTGGCGCCGTAAGCAATAGTTCGACCGGCGCCATCATCAATCCCGTCCAGAGTGCGCGAATCAGCACCAGAAACAGCGCTAGCATCCGATACGGTCGAGTCGAAGTCAGGGCCAAGCTTCCAAGAGGGTAAGCATCCTCTAACTTCACAACGAGAACGTGATACTGACCAAAGTCAACTTCCGTAGTGACTGGGTAGGCGCTAAATCACATTCAACGACCGCGTTCTCACCATTTTGTAGCTTTGGCCTGCCATCTGGATGCTTCCCGTGAACAACACGTATGGACCCTGGCCACTTAGCGGTGAAATCGACATCATGGAATCTCGCGGCAATGGCCGTTCATATCCCGACCAGTGAGATCAATTGCCTTCCTTTTCAGTCGTTTCAACGCTAAAGGAAACTCGTAGAGGAATTGACTACGTCCGCGGTACGCTCAATTGGGGACCATTGTCGTTCCTGAATGCCTTCTACAAAACCTTTGGTTGGTGGACACAGCGACGGACCGATTACGGGGAAACGTTCCACACTTACGTGCTCGAATGGGACTCGAGTTTCATGTGAGTCCTCCACTTGCGCAGGGTCTTGTGAAGTTCGATACTGACATAAAGTCGTACTGTAGGCGCATGTATGTTGACTCGAGGCTTACCTACATGCTCCAAGTGACCTTCAGCGAACCTTTCTTCACCCGTGGGAATTTCCCCCCTGTCGTTCAAAATGGGTCGACGCCGATTGTACTTCAAAACCCGTGGGTAAATGGAACCAACGCCACACCGTTCGACCAGCGTGGGTGTCTTCTCTCATTTGTGCCGGCAGGGCATTGGAACCGATCTGGTATTGATGCAATGTGTTTCCTCTTTGCTAGCCTTCTATTTAATCTTGGATCTCGCTGTCGGCGGTACGAACGGGTGGTTCCCTGATAACGCAGGCGGCAAGCCATGGTTGGACGGTTCCAACAGTGCGATGCTCGCGTTTCTCACCGCCCAAAATCAGTGGTATCCCACTTGGGGATCCGACGGGGAAAGCAAGTCGTTCATGATGTACGTCCACTTTATTCGCCCTGTACAGACAGAGCGCTGATGACTCCTTGGCGTGATCTAGCGACTATGTCAAGATGTGGCAGCTCTGCTGAACGCCAAGCACCCAGAAAGGATTTTCGTTGTCGATGGACATACTGGGATACGATTGGACTCCATCTGCATACCTGTTTTTTTTTTTCAACCATTTGGTCTTGAGTGTTGCTCTTTGGCACATAATTGCATAGACTATTTTAACTTGCTCTACTTGGTCCAAAGTAAATATACCAGGAGGGTGGATATTTGAACCACGTTGGACTGTACCGCGACAAAATGAGGGCCGAGCAACACAAGTCGAAGCCGCGAGGGGTAAACTCGGCGCGATCCATCGTCAGCTATGTATTAACATCCCTTGCGTGAGTAACCTGCTATCTGGATAACGGGAGTTGGGCTGAACCGCGACAAAACGAGCGCCGGGGCGCAGCAGTCGGAAGAGTTGAAGGCTCGAGGAGCAAATCGACGTCAGCTGAGAAAAAGAAAAGAAGCAAAACAGAATGAAATGTACATTCCTTGCGTTAGCAATTTGCTATCTGGCCGACAGACCTGTGTAGAGAGCTTCCAGAAGTGCTGTACCCGAGGATCAGACGGAGGCGAGAGAGAGGATTCAGCGTGGGCCAGGCCCGGGGCTGTTCGTCAATATGACAGTCATGTAGTACATAGTTGCGTTGCTGTTCTCTCAGGCTGTCTCTCTGGTAGGTGATCTACTGTAGTAGCGAATATGACAAGCGGTCGCAGTTCCGTCAGCGCCTCTGCTTCGTGTGCCCCGGCAGTGAGAGAAAGGGCGCTTTGTTTTTTTTTTCATGTGCTTTCGACAAAGTGTTTCATCGACCAACACTTGATCCGGTGTTCCCGGAAAACATTGCTCATTGAATTTACATGACTTGGGGTATATGATACATAGTGGTTCAGGGAACCGAACACGCCCGCCCGCCCGCGCGGGGGGGTTTCTGGGAGGAAGAACTCGGGAGTTGGCGGGTACCTTTTTGCCACCCACAATCCGCAGTAGTCTATCCAAACCAGACCCAAGTTAAAAGCTTCGAGATCAGAAGACAGAGTCGTTCTGATCATACCAAGGGTCCGCAGGCTCCGCAGCTGGGGGGGGAGGGGTCTGAATCATAGTGATATGACGAACTTCCATGTATTGCAGTGCCTTGACTTCTTGACGGCAGAACCAGCCTGGTGATTGGTCGGAGAAGCATGGTGTGACTTCCGTGGTACCTTTTGTGAATGAATATTTGCACAAAAAAAAAAAAAGAGATGAACTGAGATAGGGCATCGTTCGCCGGACGAGCCTCGGCCCACATAGCCATTGTACATATTGCTGATGGGGTTGCGCCAGCGATTCATGAGTCAAATGGCACCGAGACAACATATCGTACCAGTATAACTGTCGTCTCACTTCCGCTCCGAAGATAAAGTGTGAAAACTGCGTGATGATGATCTTAAGTTTCAGAACCAAAGATGAGGTAAAAATACATACTCAACAGCTCACGAGAGAGATATATCAGGTCGACCGATCAACGGTATGTACAGCCAAAAGGAGCTTGAGTAGATACAGCAGGCCAAATCAGCGAATAAAATTGAAGGAGAGAGAGATGATATCGGAGAAAGTGCCGCCGATCTATATACTCCGGCAATGATCCAGCTGGACAAATTCGACCGTTTTCAACGGTAGCATGTCATTCCAAGTGGCGGCCCAGCTGAGACCTATCGGCAGATTCGTCCTTCCAAGGGGTTGGCTCCACAGGCGAGCCAACCCCCTGGAAGGACGAATCTACCACCGACCTAATCGACCAATTTCGAGAGTCCGGCGCACGCATGTGATGCTCCTTCACGCTCCGAATCAGAGAATTCGCACTCCGCTCGCTTTTTCTGAAGCTGCAGGTAGTATGCCGACGCGGCAACCCCTGGGTGGTCATTTCCAGAACGAGTAGTCCACCCTTTGCCGCGCTTCGGCAAGCCCTCGTTAGAATGACGAATTTGCCTTTTTTTCACGGAGGTCGAAATTTTTGGCCGCTGCTATAGCGCCACAGCTGTGCGGGGGCAGTGCCTCGATGTAGCGTAGGGATGGACGAGCGTTAACGTTTACTCTTCTCCATTGTCCTATTGCTAGATGTGTTTTGGACGGAAAACGAGTGGAACGAACGCAAATAGACAGGGCATGTATTCAGCAACTATAATGCAATAATCATTGGTACAGCAACATACTCAAGCTGCTAGAACGGGAATGAGAACGGAAATGCACTTTGATACAGCACAAAGAAAGAAATGCAAACACAGGATCGGCAAGGTCGCTGGTGATGAGTTTGGCCACTCTCGAACCAATCTGAACAACCGCGAGACAAGACGAAGAAGCACAATGACATGCGATTGACAAGTGCACAGTGAGTGGAGCACACAGACGTGCAGAACCGGCTGAGCAACGAAATGGTCATACCGGATGATGTCCATGGAAAAATGGAACGACGTGAAGGCGATACGAAAGAGCACGACGAGGAGACGATTGCATCGAGTCGAGGGAGCAGATCTCAGTCTCAGGGCCATATGGACAAGCCAGAGGAGTCGAGCGGTTACAAGAACGATCGGGAGCACCAGAGCGATGGTGATGGCGTCAGAGAGCATGGGGAGACAAGGTGGAAATGATGGCGCAACGAGAAGTGCATGATACGACTCCAAACGAGTTGAAACGAAGTCGGTACTACATAGCTGAAGATAATGTGTATGTCAGCACAAACAGTGCAAATGCAAGACGAGCGGCGTACCTGAGCCACCCACACCATCCGACAAGCACTCAAAGTGACCTATTGAGGCCGTGAACCCACTGCGTCGACGTGGAAGACTCAAAACGCAACCTAGAGACGAAAATGCACTTACCAAGTCATATGATCGCGTCCAGGCCGTATCGGGCGAATCAGAGAAATAGAATATATTTCATATGGAGTAGAGATGCAGGGGGACTATCCCCAAGACATGAAACGCAGGAGTCAATCGAAGGCGACCACGCACACAGTAATAGACATCGAGCCGCGACTTACCATATCCGGAAATCGGACAGACATTACAACCTGCTAACTACTAGGCAGTTACAAGTTTACTTCAGTACTTGACTACTTACTGAGTATTCTACGGAGATCATTTCTTGTTTAGACGAGAAATAAGATAGTTTGATGGTAAGATTGGTGTAGAGAATATGTCCTATAGCACTAGGATAAACAAATATATCATGTGTGGCGCTGAGGTCAGGCGAACGCTGATGACCGTTCGTGAGAAAGGTACGAGTAGTTATATAATACATGTGCCTCGTCCTTATATACTCAATTTTCGCCCTCCGATTCTCCGATTCATCCAGGCCGGTGGCTCGGCTTGCCCAGTGGTCTCTACAATTGGATAGGTGGTTGTGCAGATACCTTCCTCCGTGCTGCTGCCCCTGGGTAAAATTTTCCGTCCTGAGTACCAAAACAAGCTTGATGATTACTAAGCAAAGCATAGTATCGATCGATCATCGGGCGGTATCTACAAGACTATGACCGACATAACGCTTCAGCGCACATATCTCCGTACGGACGAGCTTGGGAACCCCACATGAAAAATCGGCTCGCAAAGCCATACAGTATCAACATCAGATATATTTATATTACAGGGTATGGACGCAGCAGAGACTCATCTCCTTTGCGTTTGCATAATCAAAAATCGCAGGGTCAAGGACAGGGGGTAACATGGACAAAAATCAACATGAAAAAAAAAAAAACGGACTTGAACAGGAAGGGGGTAAAAGGAATGTCATATTGCCTCTCGCCGGAATGCCACCTACAGCCTGTCTAAATGCAAAAGCCCAGCCTTGGCGGGTTCAAAGCCAAGGGGCGTGCGGATCGACGACCCATGCCAAATACCAATCATCAGGCCTCAGGATCGACCTCCGACCCAAAATTTAGTACTCCACGGTAGAGGTCATCGTTTGTAGTGGAATCTGGGTGGTCAATGCGACGTCGTTTTCGACGCTCTCCTCGCTGATTTGGCTGTACACGCGTCAGTCATGGGCATCGAATGGTAGTATCATCATAGTTACTTTGAATCGGGTGTACGGAGACCAAGAAGCGACCTTACGGCTCTGCATGACGCAATTGTACTAGGACATATCGGGGTTAGCCAGTCCTTACAGCCCGACGCTGATTCAAGTATATGGGATACCTTGCAGTTATCGCTAGCGCGAGCTTGTCAACCAAGTCATGCGCATGCCACCACGGGTAACTGACTTACCAGGAAAGCCAGTAAGAGACACCATAGCTAGTCTACATTTGAATCATGGGCAATTCCAAAAAGAGAGTTAGTCTTACGAGTCACGCTGAGGAGGGCAAAGACCTAGATCAAGGTTGAGAATGTGGCAGGGAGCGGAGTGTGAGGAGCCTACCGCCGGCGGGATATAGGTTATGATTACCATAACAAAATAACCGATGCCTTGTGTACGCAACCGTTTCCTCAGAGGCGATTTAGATGGTCGTTTCGAGAGCCCAACAATGGACAATACGAGGACAAGGAAATCATAGACCAGGGCTTGCGTACCATGAAATGAACACATCAGTCTGAACACAGTGACATGACTCACTGTATACGAAGACGCCCGCGTTCACTCTCGGATGCACGACATAAACAGCACACCCTCCGTTGGAAGCTTGGAGATTCGCAACATCTGATCAAAGAGTACGGCGGGTCAAGGTCAAGACGAAGATTCCCAAAGACTGGTTCGTACCTAATGCTAATACGATCCAGTGCCCGAGCGCAAGAACCAATAGCAGAATATGCACCCAACGGGAGTCCTTCCAGATCACCCATCTACACTCCTTTTGAGATGCGAACAGTCAACAAGATACTGGTCCCGGACTCACGTGCGAATCATGAGATTTGCTGAGCTGGATGCCAGACTGATATCTCCTGATACCTAAGGCACAACAGCTGTTCAACAAAAATAGATCGCTACGGAACCATGGCCCTGTTGCTCACTGCTATAGATATGGCGCTAGCTGACATAGAGATATAAGCTGCGTGAAAAGATAGTGATAAAAGGGAGAACTGACGCAGACAAGTGAAACTACTGGAAGGTGGATTTGTCCTAATTGCACTTGGGTTGAAATGAATGGATTACCCCGTGGACCATTGCTCCTGAACACTTACAGTAGAAGAAGGAGAATCAACAGGCACAATCGTCCAACAAGGTAAGGGATCTCCATTATGTGTTATCTTCTTAAAACCGCTCTGAGAATCATACGGCTACTCACCAGTGGCCATCGGAAGGATAGACGGCCACGAATGACGGCGTACTCCACATCGAGTGAATGGAAATACTCCCACCTATGCAACGATTCAAGAACGCGTTTCCTCTTCGATAAAGTGAACATACCCATAAAGACCTAGCAAGAGAAACATGATATTCATATCAATAACGGCAAGGCGAGCTTCCAAGGCTGGTTCTTGCCATTGGACCATCGTTTCGGCCCAAGGATGCAACTGGTCACAATGAGTGCTTTGAAATTTGCTTGTGCAATGAGAGGATTGGCGGGAAAAGCCAAATGATCGGGGACGAAGTATTTAACTCTCTTCTGCAAACAACTCACTATATCCGATCTCTGCAGAGACATGTTCGTAACGTCACCGCTTGGTGATTTTTCCAGAAGACTCCCTTGACTTGAGAGTTCTGATTGGAGGACGGTGCATGAAAAAAGAAATATTGATGACCGTTCCTGTGATATTCCTAATGAGAAGAAAACTTTGCATTTTTCTCGTAGTCCCAAGCTGTAGCCGCCATCGCGTTGTTAACAACGGAGTTCAAAGCCTCAGAAACTCTCACAGACATTCAGGGGCATCGGTTAACCCTGAATCCATCCAGAGAGTCTGAGAATAACATTGAGAGGATTAAATTCAAAATACATTCGACCCTGATTCGGAACGTTCTGCGTTTATCTCAGCTTCCAGCTCCTTCTAATTGATCTCAAAACTACTAGATGGCACGATCGCCCAGATACCAATTCTTCCATCTTGACATTGATGAACTGCTCTTCCACGGCATCAACCCTCCCCGCGACGGACTCGTGAAGGTGTAGTGGGACTGCGCTCGGTTTCAGCGCAGGAATGACCCTTATGCTCTCAAATTACATTCAGGGTTATCATTGGCCCCTAGCATGAAAACGTCATTGGTAATCTGAATTGTACATGTAAAAATGGTTACAGTAAGTACATATCTGCTGGACAGTAGTAGTCTTAACTTATGAGTCCCTGCCAAGTAACAACCAGGGATATCATCGGCCCTAGCATGAAAAACGTCCTTCATAACCTGAATTGAGCTCGACTACGTGATCGATTGAAACCACGAAATCGATGGGTGAAGTGGCCAGGAGCTCGTAGTCACGAAAGACAAATGAAATGACATGGTGGGCGACGAGCAGATGCTTGACAGTGGCCGACACAGATGTTGAAGACACTAAGCATCCCCTTGCGCAACAGATATCTGGGCATGAGAACGATCATTTCCCTCTCCACAGCGCGAGACCGTACGTGTCTCTGGGTATGTAACTCTACAGGCACAAGCCATGAACGGATCGGGGACGAATTCACCCCGGTCGGCCCGATTCAGCAATGGAGATTCGGAAGACCAGCAGTCTGGGACACGCTAACCTTCTCGGTGGTTCGTGCGGATGGGACGGGGGTTCCAATTTCATCTAGGAACTTGAGGGGGCCAGGAGCAGCAAGGTGGGACAATGGCACTGCCAAGATCAAAGGAGTGGGGTAGCAGTGAGATACAGCATCCTTTGTGGCAACTGATATGATCTCACCGTTTCCGCAGTAACCCGCGGGAAAACCACATTGCGCATTTAAATATTTCCGCTCGGATTGCCTATATGAGTTGGAAGGGGAGAAACCCTTGTTTCTATTCAGCTTCGTCTGCCTTCATGCACTGAATAGATTGAATCTGGCGTCAATTAGTGTGGTTGGTGTGTGGCGTTGTGCCTACACCCTGAACTCGATATCGTCATTGCGTCCGTCGTAGTATGAGATTGTCTGCGTTTGCCCACGAGGGTCCAATGAGATTAATGAATATTGATTTAACCAAAACCGTTTTAACCGCGTACCGCGAAACAGAGCATCATTTACCGTATGGACAGTAGATGAATTCTTCGACCCCCGGGTAGTCGCTGCTCTCCTGCCAATGTTTCAGTGAGATCCTAAGAAATACAGAAGAGAAGGTCGTGCACACCCTAATAGATTACGTCGTATCACTTGTATCTAAGAGCTGTGCCAGAATCTCTAGATGTGCAACCCGTGCCATTCAAGTTCGCGAATTCGCCTTCCGCATTGCATGTATGTGGATTCTGCTTTGGAGGGTCATCGTCGATGGATGGCATTGGATTCAAACGCATCGGCAACTCGGGAAGATGGTTAGTGGATAGGACCTCAGAATTTCAGAGGTATACTTAGTTGTGAGGCTACATTCCCCGAGAACTATATGGACTTCCGGTGGCGTGCGTGGTGAACGGGCTAATCAACAATGTGGCATAGATCGCACGACCGTAGCCGTCGCCAGGTGATGCATGAAGCCTGGATATTGGTCCATTTAGCGGTTCTCGTATGCGTCACCCCTTGCTGTATAACCATAGAAATTTCAGCTTTCGTCAAACATCGTGGCTTGAGTAATGCTCACCTTTCCATGGGGGTGAAAGTTGGGTGTCAGCTGAGGTGAGTATCCGATGTAACGGTAAAATTTTCAGAGGAAGAACAGACATAAAATAAGGACAGCATCTATGACCGGACGCCTGGTTACCAAGCCTATTCACCGTAAACTATGTAATCCGCACGTCGCGTGGCTATATCACCACTCGCGATGCCATCACGCTGGAAACTAACGAGACGCCGCGCCACATTAGTTTGGGATCTCAAGGAAATCCCGCGGATCCAAGGGGACGATGGTCAGATGGAGACTGGGGTCACGACAGTCAGGAACGCAAGGGCTTTTTGTTCTGCTATTGCGAAGAGTAAGTGTCGAAGTGTCTTGTCTCGCAAACGAAACGGACCAATGCCAGGATTTCCGACTCAAGGACTCTTACTTCCTCTTCAAGTCGTTGTCGCTGTTTCGACAGCATTTGTACCCTGCGTGCCTCGCGTTTATTCGCGGTCGGCGCTGTTGCTGTGCGAGACTGCGTGGCTTGGGCTGCTTCTACCTATTACGGACGCTTGGTCGATGATTTCGTCTCTTTCGAGACGAGGGACAAACTTTGCTTTGGATCAAAGCCTGTTTGCGGCTGAGGGCTTTCAGACCTTTCTCTGCACGCTCGATGAGCTCGATGATTTGTGGCTCGATCTCATCTGCGAGGTCTGCTTTGTATCTACGTACGGTGCCTTCGTCTATGAGGAGGAAGACCTAGAGGCGGTTAGGCAATGATATGACGGGGACATGAAATATACCTTCTGGTTCTCCAATACCTTATTCATCCTCGGTAGATCAAACGCCCCGTTACGGAGGAGCTGCTGAGCCTCGTATGCCTGTTTGCCATGAGTACCGGTGTCGATCGATTTACGCTACTGGTGTTACCTCTTCACAACAACCCTCCATCGCGAGCACACATTCTCTGAGATTTGGGGGGCAAACTATGTTGGCATCCCCGCGATAGAGCTCATGTGAAGTTGCAAAGATAGATTCTCTCGGCCTGGGTAGTGCTGACAGACGGGACATCATGTGAGGAACGCGTCTCGGCAACGCGGCGGACGCGTCTGGTGAATGAGTCGGAGATTGAACTGTCACCCAGAGGATATATAATCGACAAACTCCGAGTGTGGCTGATTCTCCAAGTGTCCATCCAACCACACGAAACGTTAGCCGTCGGCGCAGAGTTGCTTCTGAATAGCGTCTGGTTTCAGGTTGGTGGAGCGAGGTGTCCGTTTGGGTGCTCACGAGATCGAGCGCCGCTGCCTGGCTCGCTCTCTCTGGTCCTCTTGCAGGGGATTTGAGGGCTGATGTAGGTGGCCGCGCGGCGTCATATTCCTGTATCTTCCGTACCCACTCCTCTCGCGAGGAGTTGCTACTATGTGGCCTTGACGGTTGGGCAAAACCATGACGCATACATTTCTTTTTAACCTTTTCAAGCTCGTAAAGTTGAATCAGAAAGTGCGGCGGCGCTTGTGCTTTTTAGTCGTACATACATCATTGGCTACAGAAAAAGTTGTGGGAATTGCCAGTGTTCTCGAAGAATCGCCCCGCGGTTTTGGTTACACTTATTAGCATCAATAAGACCTAATTTCGCCCTTTGGATAATGAGTACTTACGGATATTATCACACCACAAATATGTCGGAGAGAATGTCTGAAAACCTGAGTTGTCCTCGGAATGCAATTATCCGAATTTGGCAGTTTATTCCCATGTGGTGCAAGCTAATTGGTGTCTCCAAATTTTTAATTTTTGAGTGGGTTGTCTTGAGATGCAGACACTCGTGCGAGGGGTGCCCTGTTCATGGCACTGGGCACTTTGCTCGCGGCCTCGACCACTGTCCGCCAAATCTCTCAC
>JBBPMQ010000204.1:0-34595 GCA_038090375.1 Boletus rubroflammeus | reverse complement strand
CTACTCAATAGCTAGAGTAATCCTATAGATTAGATACTTTGCTGCGTCATTGGTACTGCTTGGCATGATGAGGCCGAGAGTAGCTTGGTCATGTTTGGCCTAATGGCCGAGTGGTCGCTTTCCAACAATAACTAACAGCGTTGAACAGATAACTCACTTCTTTAGTGTATTTCTCAGAGCGTTGAGTGGATGGTTCACTTTCGTGTATTTCTCGGTGCCCCGTCCACCGCGGACACGGACGCGGATCCGAACGGCCACATCTGGCAAACCATCCAAGAACCCTTCTCCTCGACCACACCGCATTCGCAATCCTTCCCCTACCCACCCGCGACGCTCGACGCAGCCAGCCGCCGCATCTCCCTTCTCTACCAGAACGTCATCTTCGGCTCCATCTTGGGACAAGAACCAGAACCAGAACCAGAACCAGATCATGTCCTCGCATCTCAGCAAGACGATGACGATGCAGACCGTCCTGGTATGTCCCTCTCACCGGTCTCCGAGGACCCGCGAACAGAATCGTGATACCCAGACGGGACAACATTCGTCACTTGGCCCCCCACTCCCGCTGCAAACACCACCGGAGCCCCTTCCTTCCTCCGACCCTCCGGTTCTCTCCACCCCGGAACCTACGAGACGCAGGAAACAGGTTTCTCCGTCGAGTATTCCGATGCCTCCTCCATCGCTCGTTTTCCAAACTTCCAATTCAGCTTGCACAAAGTTACCCCCCTGTCTTCCCTCTACACTACCGCCAAATCGGGAAAGGGCTCTCGTAAAGTCAACGTGCTTCTCGCTGCCCTCGAGGTTCAAGGACCCGACACCGTCCGAGTAAAGAAAGGCCCCGATGCAGGCCAGGAAGTCTCTATCCTGAAGCTTATTCTTGGCGACGATCAAGGCGCAGTATGTAAATTGACAGCTTGGAGAGATACCGCAGACGCCTGGGGTGGCTTTGGACCCTCTCCAGGGCTAAAACGAGGCGACATTCTGTATTTCGAGAGCACGTCAACTTTTCCACGTGTTTTCTCTACAAATCACACGTTCTCATGCACGTTTGTTTGATCATCGACAGACCTCGTGGCCGCCTGGGAAGCGGGCAGTACCATCACATTGACTGCATCCCCATATAACAGGCCTAGCACTGAGATCTGTTATCGAACAATGCCCTATACCCACCAAGACAGTAGGCTCCGGCCTGATTTGCGCTTGGGTCAAAGCGATGTTGTTGTCAGCAAGGTTGCGACCCTCGTCCGGTGGTTCGAAAACATGGCTGGCCTTCCGGGTGTCTAGCAGCGAACTGTCTCCACCGGTGAGCAGCCGCACCGGACTTCCAAGTCTCACACGCCAGCTAGATCGCTTGCAGCACAGCCTCCATCAGTGCTGTACATGAAACAGAAGCGCCGCTCGGTCGCCGCGTTGCTTCGGAAATTGCAGCAACACCTTGCAGCGGTCACCATCACACCCTTTTTCGAGCTGCCTAGACTCTACATGATTAGGAGACATTTCCATAACGATCCGTGTTCAGCTCATTGAGTTCCACATTCGCAGTCTTCCGGATGCATTCTGCTGCTCCTTCACTGTGGCACAATAAGTTACCACTTGCCCTTGTTCTTCCACACCCTCCACATTCTGTGCCACTACCACGACCATCACCACATGGTTCGGGTCCACCACCATCGATTATAAGACTCGTCTGGGAGTGCGTCCACACGACACACGCATTACCTCTCTTAAACCACTTGACAAAGACATGCCTTCGTCGCCTGCTCCGTTTATCACACCCTCTGGCCTCGTGACATTTCAGCGCGACTTAAAGGCACGCATCAATTCGTCCCCGCTAGTGAAGGTTCCTCTCATCATGCGCCCTCTGGCCAAAAAGAGGTCTTCCATTCCCTTCACTCTCACTTTAAAACGCCATTCGACGACAATCTTCTCCCGCTCTTCGTCGTCTTCTTCCGATGCCTCCACCTCAACCGACTGTACTCCAACGTCGGAGAAGGTGGATCCCATATCCATAACTGTTGTGGCCATTGACTCCCCATCGGAGACGCCTTTGCACATCACAGTGAGTGGTCTTGACGTCAAGTGCGCGAAGGAGATATTGACGTGATCTCACCGCGTGCCCGCTTACGCCTACCTCCGCCAGCCCTCCATAGGCACAAAAATCGTGGATAGGTTTTGGCCCGAAGATGAAACGCCGTATTCCGAGGAAAGCTGCCGTGTACCGGTTCTAAGCTGTTATCCCATTGCGTTGGCACCTCCACCACATCACCGCCGTGCGCCACGTTCATTGAGATCCATTTGTGATGTACCCTTTAGGTATGTTACTCTCCTTGTGCAGCTTTGTCGTTCGGTTTGCTGACCCGTTGTCTTCATGCAGTGATCCGTCTCCTTCGCGAACGAGCAGCGAGCGTAATACTGGTCCATTGCGATTCCCGTTCTAGAGTACATACATTGACCGTGTTTATCTTCGTGTAACTTCGCCATCTTCTTTACCATAGTAGCTATAGATATAGTTTAAGGGCGCTGGAAAATAGTATAGAGTATAGAATTAGTTTACACTCAGCTACACGTGAATGTAGTCAAACGCACCTGGTACACCTTCCCAACCCAGAACAGCCCACGTACGTACGTCAGCGACCTGGGCTAATCGGTCTGACCTCGTCCAACACCAACTTGGTCGCCTCGACGATGATTTCCCACTCTGTCCGATGCATCCTGGGCTCGTAGTCGTTCTTCAAGTCCTCCCCCTTGTGCACTTCCACCTCTCTTACGATAACCGGCGCGCCACGGTCCACCTCTGCGATGACGCGATGAACCATCACCCCGAGCTTATCCACCTCTCCTCGCTGAAACGCCTCGAACCCACGCTCCATCGCGTTCGCGCCGTCAAACTGGCCGGGTAACGCAGGGTGGATGTTGATCACCGGGATGTCGCGCGCGGCGCATAGCTCGCCCCCTTCCTCCACATCCACATCCACACCCACATCCACACCTTCGCCCTCACCCTCGCCCTTTTCCTCAGCCCCACCCTCGCTCTCCCGCGATGGCGATGGCGGCGGCGGCAACGCCCGCACGCCACGCATCACCTCCAAAAATCCCTCGCTGACGATATGCATCCAACCGGCGAGCACCACCACATCTGGACGTACCTTGACCACCTCCCTCGCAGCCGCCAGATCATACTCGGCGCGCGTCGCACCCGGATTAGCGCGCAAGAACGGTGGGAGTCCTATATAGGCCGTCGGGATCGGTGGGTCGGCTGTGGCGGCACGGGTGAGCCCGTATGCGGCTTTGCGGTTGGAGAAGACGAGGGCGATCTGGGCATGTGGGAGACGTGGGGTGTTGCAAGCGTCGATGAGCGCTTGGAGGTTCGTGCCTGGTGGAGAAATAGGATAGCGATGTGTGAACCTGGGTAGAGCGCTCTGGGAGGAGATAGGGGGGCGGATGGGATGTTTTTGCATACCTGAACCGGAGATGAGGACTGCTATTCGGCGCAGGGGTTCTGTGGCTGCTGTTTCTGTGGCCATGTTCTAGTGGAGCAGGGGGAAGCAATGAAGCCAATACGGGACAGGACGGTGGTCGTAGCTGGATGACCGATCGCCACTGCAAAGGTGTATACTCCGAGACGGACTGCCCCGGGGGTTGCACGAAACTCTAACGTTATCACTCTTTCTCCGATTTCCATCGATCGCGCACGCCTGCCAATCTCGCTCAAGACAGACGGTTTTACGCCGCACCCGTCCTCAATCATGGCTCGAGACCGCTTTCGACCACTTCTGCATTGGTGCTGTACGGGCCGTGAACCGCGACGAGACAGCAGTGAAAACGTATGTACGCCACGAGATGCCCCTGACTCAGGAGCCGTCCATGACAACAAACCTTACAAGGGTACTAGCAAGGTCCACAAAAAGCTTAATGACGGAGGCGTCCAACCTTGTCGTTCGATTCCGAAACGACCCGGGCCGGCGCAATCATAACATCAAAGATGGGGAGGGAAAACGCCTACCCTCACTTTCTCCATACAGTAATCCTGATACCGAAATCTTGGGGCGATGGCTGGGAGGCTTGGTCATATCCAGGACAATGGCGCGCATCCGCGCCTTCTTCCCCAAGTTCCTGATTATCAAGACGTATAACCTTGCGATATGTCTAAATTGGGGGTTAACAAGGTTTTTCCACTCGGGCCGTCGGAGAGGCTTGGGGAAAGCAAACCCGGTGACTCTTATTCGCGGCATTTTTTGCTCGGCTAACGCTCGGGAGAGAATTAGTACCACAGGCACATGCGTCTCCTTCGAGACACCCTCGTGAGCCCATTAGTGGGTGGGACGTGTCCCAACGTGTTTGGGTACTACGAGGCCCACACCGTGGCCCAGCCCGCACATGGCTTCAGACGACTCATCTCCCGTCGCGCAAGTCACACAAGTCAAAAATCATGCATAACTCTTATTCAGGATCTAATCATTCCTTCGAACCCTCCGAGAACTTTTTTTTTTCCAAAATCCTCGTAATTCTCACCCATATCAAGTGCACGTCAAACGACGCCTTCCATTCCGCCGTGATCGGTCCCTATTCTGCTCAACCCCCTGGAGCTGGGGATGCGACATGCCATCCAAGGGGCCGCCACCGTCCTCGTCGATCACACTGGCGTACCTGCTTAATCCATCTAGCGATCGACGCCCATCGCACGCACCTTTACGCCCGCACGCACGCAATAAACCCCGATGACGCTACCCCTTTTATTTTCTTTCTAAAATCTCCAATCTGTTTCCTCCAAACTCCACACCGTCCGTCGAACGCGTGGTTTTTCCGACTATTCCGTGGGACGTTTTGGGATGATGGCCCCAAAGAGAGCAAAAAAAAAGTGTCTACGGGAAGCGTATGTCTTTTCCCTCCCCGAGCAAACTTGAGAAACAACCCATGTCATGACCTCGTTACGGGGACTTTTCCGCCAGCAGAGAAATGGAGTGGTTGGGGTGAGCCCCATTATCGTTCTCGTGTGCGCACGGCGAGATAGCACCAAACGCTTCCCAAGAAGTGCGTTCCGTGGGGGTGAACGGCGGCCCTGAAGGGCGAAACACAGGGAGGACGAGAAAAAAAAACCCACACACACACACATCTACTTCCGCGGCTCGCGCCGGGGAGGGACTATTCTTCACGAACATTCGGAGGCGGGGGGGGTAAGGGGTGGAAAATAACGCTCGAAATCGTAGCGTTGGTACCTCCATGTACGGAGAAACGTTAATAAGAGTCGCGCATGTGTATGTGTGTTCCCGTCCTTGCCCCCCTCCCTTCCTGTTGCACGCCCACACGACCAGCGGGGCTACCCTAGGAGACATCTCTTGACGCTATCGATCACGGAGGCAAAAAAAAAAAAACTCTCCTCGACGAAAATCGTCCCCGACACGTGCAGTGTCGCCGTTTCGCAATCGGCCCGAATCTACCATCACCACCCGTCAACGTCGATGATCCCCCTCCAACCCCGTCATACCATGCCTAGCACTCGTCGGCACGGAGTCCCTTGTGCGGGGTTTGTTGTTTTCGCGTTTCCATGCAAGACTAACACGTCAATGATTATCCTTTTCTCAACGCCCATGTCGGTTCGCCCACATCGCACGCACCTCCTCCACCCTCCCCCCATAATCTTCTCCCGCGACGCGTGTTCAAGCCTTCCGTTCCAAGGACCGAGGACACTATCTATCTGATCATCCCATCATCCCATCGTCACACGACCAGCGTCCATCACACCGCTCAAACTCCCAAAACAATACTTGAATCAAGTCACCCAACTCGATCGTACACGATGTATATATATTTATGTATTATTTTAATTAGATATATATGACTTTTTACTTGTACATAATTTTGTTGGGTCCCGTGTGCGCAGGAACAGCAGATGGAGAGATGACAAGTCCAAGTAATCACGACAATCGATTGACGGCCGCACGTACGACAATTAAGAGAGGGAGGGGTGGGGGATGGAGACCGGAAAAAGGAGTGACAAGGTCATGTGTTTTTGCATATAACCAGCTGGACACAGAAAGAAAGGGAACAGACACAAAGGAGTGGTAGTACAACGATACCTCGTGGTAATTAGGATAAGATGGGGTAGGGGAGACAGCGACAAACAGCGACGACCAGGGCAGTCCGACGAGGGAGTTGGATTTTGTAACCATCGAGTGGTATAAGGATAACCTAGGAGAGGCATGGAAAGAGAACGGGAGGGACTGTGACACATCGAAAACTAGTCATGTCACACCACAAGAGAGAGAGAACCAACGGATATCAGACAAGAGGGTAGAGGCCGCAGACCCCGTGCCAAAGTCCAAAAGCCTGAGTGGCAAAGAGCTAGTAAGATGTGTACAACGAGGCCAACGACGAAGGGGCACCAAAAAAAAGTAGAACGTACGACGACCCCCCTTACAGCACCATGCCATATCCGCTACCGTTGGGAACCACGTGCATTGGAGTGTTCATAGTCTGTTTCATAACCATCCCATTCATCCCATCCTCTCCCCTTCCACTCCATGGAGTAGACACAGCGGTGTTGATATGCAGTCCAGGGGCGCCGACCCTTCTCGCCAGGGTAAAATCGGAAATCGCATTTGACAGTTCGTAACCTCCCGAGGCGGGGGTACCACGAGACGGAGTGCCGAATCCACTTCCGGCAGAGGCACTTCCGCTTCTCTCCCGCCCGCTCTGGCTCGAGCCGACGGAAGACACATCATCGCCATCGACTGCGTAGGCCATCGCACCGTGCTGGTGCTGAAGGCCCAGCAATTGTTGCCGCTTGAGGTTGACAAGATAAGCATAGTCAGTGAAACCTGCAGCCGATGCAGAGGGTGGCGAGTGAGTGACAGCGTGGGTACCATTCGAAGAGGGGATCATAGACCGTTGTGGTTGGAGTTGGAGTTGAGTGTTGTATCCCGAATACATGTTCGCAGCCCAGGAAGAGACTTTGTCGGCCTCGGGTGTGGCAATGCCGTGTTGTCCAATATGGGCAGTGCCCGAGAAATGCGGAGAAACGTGAGGTTCGTAGAGGGCAGGCATTGCAGGGTTCTCAAAAGAGACAGATGGTGGCATCTGAGCAACCATTGGACCACCATGCGAGGTGGGCTGAGCTCCAGGAATCATTTGTGCCATCTTTATGTCAGCGGAGTTCGCACTGCCTGCAGGGATGTTGTGTCCATAAACGCCACCGTTCTGGAGCTGGTCAGTGGCCATGACGTCCTCGCCGTCATCCATGATTGTTGACATAGGGCCAGAAAACTCTTCATCACCTTCTTCAAAACCATCGTATTGGCCCTGGCCCTCATCTTCCTCTTCCCCGACGGCGGTAGCAAGAACTTCGACTTCACCGTTAAGCACCATGGTGAACCCTTCTCCTCTGACAGGCTCGTCGACACGGGGAAGACCTGCGCGATCACGCCACTCGTTGAGTTCCCGGCGAAGCGCATCTGACTCGAGTTTGAGTAAACGCAATTCACGTGAGGCAAGGAGGCGGTGACGACGAGAGGCATGAATATGGGCAATAGAAGAGTTGACGATAGCAGACTTGGATGGCCGGCGGATCTGAGAAAGATTTGGGAGTAAAGCGGCAAGGTCCTGAAAGCGCGATTTAATCAATCAGAGGGAAGCGCGATCGGAAAAGGACTTGCCAAGAATCTGCCGTTCAAGGTTTCTCTACGTTGCCTCTCAACGGCGTTGTGGGTAGCACGTCGTTCGGCAGTGTTGGCGCGACGGCTGGGCTTCCTCTTTGCCTGAGTAGCGGTAGGGTTGGAGACGGGTGACTGAGGCTGTGAGGAGTTTTGAGACTCGGATGGCTGAAGAGCCATAGGCTGGACATTTGAGGGAGAAACTGGGGTTTGTGGGGATACAGAACCATCGTCGGAGGATGGAGACTGATCGTCAGAAGAAGCGGAGACGATCGGGAACGACATTGCCATGGTGAATTTGAATCTACAGCTGTGAAAGAGTACAGAGAGGATGAAAGGCAAGGAAGTTGATTCAGAGATTAGGGGATAAAACGATAGAATTCTACAAGGGGGGAACAGAAAAGGTACGCGAACGAGGTTCAGCGGAGGCCCTTTTGCTGTCGAGCAGGATAGCGGGAAGGTATTCGCAGAGGATCAGAGCAGCGAGCCGAGCTCAAGCGTACTACTGATTGGTCCTTTGAGGCTAGGGGGTATTGTGAACGGGAGGGTAGAAGCCGGCAAGGGTCGCGAGATCTGGAGAAGAGATGAGGGGGAGAGAGCAAGGTTCCGAGGGAACGCACCACAAGCGGTATCCTTGGTTGCGGCGAGGCTTTGTCGGGGAGGAGGAAAAGGAAAAGAAAAGGGGGGCAGGACACTCAAAGGACCATGCGAGGGAAGGGAGTGGAAGGGGATGATGGTCGTGGTCAGAATACAACGGGTACATAACCCACCAAATCTCCCCTTCCCGAATATCTCTTCGGCTAATGCCGCATTACTTTTTCATTTTTTTATTTTACCTTTTCTTTATTTTGATTCTTTATTTCTTTATTTTTTATATCCTTATCTAGCCGACGTCACGACAGTCTGTAACAGCTCCCGAACTAGATTCTTGCTGCCACGCCCGATCATTGCTTCCGTTACCTCCACCCCTCCTCGTCCTCTCTCTACTTGCTGCCGCATCACCACGGATCATTCAAGCTCGCTTACCCTCTTCAAATACGCGTAATTATCTCTCATACGAGCTTTTCTTCTCTGCAATAAATTAGTTCCGGCCGGTACCGCGCACTCCATTGCATCGTCTCGGCAACACGTTTCATTTTCTTGTGTTGCGAGGCCCTTTCGTAATGCTATCTTCAGTCTCTCCAACTCTCACAGCCCTTCTTCGCCCCCGTTCCCCTTCCTTGGAACAACCTGCTATTTTCGCTCGCCCGAGATCACCAGACTATTTTCGTACACCCTCGTTGGCCCACGATACCTAGCCAGCTTTTCGTTGGGTCCTCCGAATCGGCAACAACGATGGTCACCATCCCATATCCGCTTCTGCCCCGCACCCGTCTAAATGGCCACGCAACAGCATCACCTTTTGCTTTTCAGAAAACTTGCATTTCTGATCTCGCTACCGCGTCAGGTCCAGGAATATAAACGAGGTATGGCCGCCGTGAACGATGAGAAGCCTGCCTGAGAACCTGTCTCTCCACTTGGCCGATCAGGCGTTCTGGGCTATTGCATCCAGAGCTGGTTCGCGTCCCTGAGAAGCGGGGGTGACGTACTTTCCCTCACCCGCAACTCCCGTCGGAACGATGACAGTGTGCTTGGCCGGTGTACCTCCTTTTGCTTCGGAGCAGACATGACTTGCCAGATGCCGTTGTTTGGTTGTCACGGGTTATCCTACATTTGTCGTCGCTCATTTTTTTCGCTCAATCTACGTTTTTACCAGCGCAAGGGCTGTCGTTGCTCAATCGAGGATGCTCCCGGGTGTGCTGCTGCACCTCCTACAATATCACTCAAATATGAATGTTACAAAATTAATTTCCGAGGCATGCGCATCACTGGCAACGTCCCTGGGGCCACCAAAGCTAACCCAGAAAAAGTTTCGGAAGCGAGAAAACATTGCCCATGTCGAAATTTTGATATGAATTGCCGCTAGACAACAAGTCAACCGGAACGTCAAAAGGAGCAAGGCCAATGCTCTGCTTGGAAACATGTCGACATTTACTCCACCTAAAGTCCCAAGGCCGGACGTCGGTTGGCCAAATCCTGATTTGTTACTAATCATCCGTTTCATGCAACCGTTGATTGGATGTGTCCTCCCAAATCGTGATCGGCGAATCGATACCCCCGATTGTTTGGCAAGAAATCGTTCTCATCAATCTTCCGTTCGGTTTCTAAAAGTAGCAAAAAAGTATTTACTTGCAATTATTGTACTAAGCTGTGCCCCTCATCCCCTCGAGAAACTTGTTCAGTACGTCACTCAATCGAGGTTATCCACGGACAACGAGGGAAACCACTCCACGCCGACTTATCCATGACGTGAACGCTCCTCCTATTCACGATGCATTGAGCGAAAGAGATACAGCAACGTGGCACGTACGTGACCACCATCGCATTATCGCGCAAAGTATCCATTCAGTAGAGAACGTGACCTTCCAAGGCTTCCATTCTAATGGCGCCGTTTGATGGAACTTCATCAATAAAGCTATCCACCCCGATTCAGCTTGGCATGGCTTCAGTATTTAATGGGAGTTGAGTCGAATAAGCAGTATACAATGAAACAATGATGAGTTTGTTTACAAGCCATCGTCATAGCATCCTCTTTCAAGTTGAGTTTGCTGATGCCCGCCATTACGCAGACATCGAGCTGCGGACCGATGAGTCAAGGTCGCTGAGCCTCAAGTAATAGACGGCAGGCATCCGCCGAGCGATAAGTCGTGCAGGAACCCGAAGGTAACCTTTGCTGCCAGAAACGGTGAAGACGCGTCGTCACCTCGTTTTTCTTGATCAGCGACACAGTCACCTTTTGGAGATGCGGCATTTGTCGTTCGACGTCATGTTCGCTGTACAGGGCTCGGATGAACGGTAGGATTGTCTCCGTCGTGTGCGGAATGCAAGGGTACCAGTGACTGGAACGAAAACGCATCGCCAGCGCGATCGGTCCGATCACCACGTGCTAGTAGGATCCGAAACGTGGACGAAATCGACACCTGTCGCGAGCTACTTCTCAAGCTACATAATTCAAATCCACTGCTTAGTTAGCACTCATCGGGTCTTACAAGGGGAGATGAGATCCGAACGGCAAAGAAGAAACGCAGACTAGTACTTGCCTTGAAGTGAGCCTCTCATGTGGCGGATATCGTATCCCGTATTTTGGCGTAGGACAGGCAAGCGTGGGGATACGTGGGTTCGTGTTGTAAAGCCTCATCAAGCCCGCATCACGATGTTGATTAAATGACATCTTGCACAGCCGTGGGATGGGGGAAAGCATTGTGGCGCCACCGTTTTCGATAAAGTTTCGCACATTCGAGTGCCTTGTTTGACATGCCGATCCATCGCATGATATTTGGAACCAGCCAAGTCGACATCCCCGCAAGAGGTAAATTGCGGTCAGAGAACGATGGCCGGAACCCGAGGCCTTGATGTCGACGCTGATGGCAATCAAGTCCGAATCTCCGAGAACGCCAAGATGTACAAACTAGCCGCATCAGCATTATCTAAGGTAACATCGCACCTACCGTTCGGACCAAGGTCCTAGCTAAGTGATTGTTTGTTCCCGAAATGTGTACTGATGAGCCGACGGATCCTCACCGCATCACAAGTGACAACTGTCAAACATTCGATATTCAAGAGTGGTTGCTCAGGTCTCAGAGTCTGGGAGGCTCGGACATCCAAAGGGATAAGTCTAAACGACGGGAAAAGGGATAACGCACAGTAAGAAGGCGATCGACAAAGGAAAGCGACCACGTCGTGAGAACGTGAGCTCACATCTGAAGATATACAGAGGAGCGCACAATCCGCGATTGACTTTTGAGGCTGACTTCGATTGAAATATGATTTTTATTTATTTATTTGATATGCAATGCCGCTGTGTCAACCACCTGAAACGGCGGGACGATCTGAAACAGTGAAACGTATGCCATCGTTCGTGAACTTCGTGGACGTTGAGATTTGTTGTTCCATCTCACTCTTGAATCTTGTGTTGATATTTTGGAAACGAGGTCGAACAGCCATTGAGGTTGGACTGAGTCCGATCGGCCTCGTAGCGATGCAAGGTGAGTAAGTATGGAATATGAGATTTTCAAACAGGCCAATAGTCAACGACATAGAGGAAGTCAACTCATAATGCATAGTGATGGGAGCAAATTAAAAAGGTTGATGTGCTATGAGATTCATGCTATCAAGTTGGAGTGCATTTTGGCTCAGGGGAGAGGCTTGCGTGCAGCTTCCTAATGCTATGCATTACTATCTTATGGATTATAAGAAAGTCTACTGTACAAAGGATGGCGGTGAACACAAGAGGTAGTGTGAAGCAGGCAGGAATTCAATTGCGCGAGTTGGAGCGACTGGAAGTTTGGAACTTGGACTGCTTCAAGTTGGAGGCTCCGCTGAGTTCGTCCAGCAACTTGTAAGTACCTGCACGACCGTTGCTAGGTTGATCGATCAACGTTTCAACCTCAATTAGTAACATGATCCGAACCAGGTAGACTATTGCAATTAGATTTCGGAGAAGCTGAGAGGCCGAATGTCGAGACTATCCGAGGCGATGATCCAACATGCAGCAGTTGCGGCCTTCGGGCGGAACACCCCGAGAGTAAAAATTGAACGTGCTCTTTGCTGCGTGTGCATGGTAGGCGCAAGGATGGGCCTTTCGATGAGCCATGAACAACTTCTTCCATGTGTTCTTGCCCCAGTATTCTGACTCGACATCACGCGACCCTTTCGTGGTACTTAGGGTCCTAGGCATCTTCGCAGTATGCCCACTCCCAATGGCGCACGTTCTTCATATCCTGCTCCTGCTTGCTTTATTGAATCGTTGCGGTGATCAAGACCGCAGGACTGACAAACATGCCTTTATAACATGGCACAAACAGGCCGGGCGCCGCCGTGTCGCCGCCGACTCGCATACGTCTCGACTAACCGTCCAGCAGCCGGTTGGAGTACGGGGACAGTGTTAATGCCGATAAGCTATGCTCCTCTCCCACTCGTTGCTTGGGTATAAAACGTGGCGCGTTTGAGAGTGCTTGTCCTCAACCACAACTCTGCTTACCACTTCGCTCCTTACCCTTACCCGTCTATCATGTTCAAGTTCTTGTTCGCCCTCTTCCTCTTCGCCACCGCCGTCTTTGCACAGAACGCTCTCATCGGACTGCCAACTTTCAATCAAACCGTGAGCTCAGGGAGTAGTCTCATCGTCCAAGTGCAACGCCCGGTATGTCCCGCCACTCTCCGCATCTTCCTCGTCGCTTCTCCGCCCGGAACGTCTTGCTGATTACGCCATTCATTTCGTTTTGCTTTCCAGAACTCCTTGACGGGCTCTGAAGAGGTTGCTGTCGTCATTGGTTTGCAGTCTTGCCCAGACCGCCTTTGCGCGCCCCCTTCAAGCATCATGGGCATCATCTTGTACAACGGGCCGTTTAGCCCTGTATATCACGAGCAATACCTGCCCCCGTACGAAAACTTCACCGTGCAGGTACCTAGCTCGGTTCCGAAAGGTGCTGCATTGATCGGTGTGGCGCACGTCACGCTCACTGGGGTGAGTTGATCCGTTGAACACCAGTGACAATTGGAATGGGACGCAGACACTGACTTGGATCCGTTTGGGTGTAGGCTGGACTCTATCCTTACTTGGAGACACTGAATCAGACGATCACCATCGCGTGATGTCGGTCTGCTCGAACTTGCCATTGTTCGTGGGCGTTACCACAGACATTTTCGTCGGGACTTTTCCAAGACATTGTTTTTTTCTTCTGGACAGTTACATGTAATGTTGTGGAAGCA
Source organism: Boletus rubroflammeus (assembly GCA_038090375.1). Taxonomy (NCBI): domain Eukaryota; kingdom Fungi; phylum Basidiomycota; class Agaricomycetes; order Boletales; family Boletaceae; genus Boletus; species Boletus rubroflammeus. Next base: position 21,135 of record JBBPMQ010000204.1, on the reverse strand, counting down.
GATGATACCTTGCAATCGTGCCTCAAGTCGATACATGTCTCACCGTACTTATCACTTTTTGTACTGAGGAACGGTAATCACATGTTGCAGTTTGTTTTGTCTTTGAAGATGCTGCCATCAAATGAAGCTCACGCCACAGTTCTTGCCGTCACCTCTCCAGTCGGTGCGACTCAAAATCTCAGCACCCCACTGGGGTTCACATGTGCGCAAAAACGTCAAGTGCCTTGCCTCCTGAACTCCGTGAGCGCTTGAGCTCCGCCGCCTGGGCGGTTCCAAGTCGGACGTCCTGAAACAAGCCTTGGCTAAAAGTTTTGCCAGGGGCTACCTCGCATCATCGTCGTATTAATAGCGTGGCCGAGCGAAACCGAAATGTGTCTGTGCCTTCTTGGACTATCAGTCATGGTATGACTGAGGTGCTGCGGGCTGACGTGAACAACGCGCAGGTTAACGTCAACGATCAACAAATCTGACCGACCTCAGTCCGCAGCAAGCGGAGATAGAGCTGAAGAGAATATCTATGTAGAAGAACTTGCCGGGTACCAAACGTCGCACCGTGACCCCCCCTACTACGTGGAGGAGAATGGAAGCTGACGTTGTATGCACGCAGAACGGCGTTCCTAAGTATCTGGATTCTGGGCGCACCGTTGCCAGAGCGATATCATCATCTTGTAAGTAACTACCCAAGGCCAGCGCTCGGAGCTTAAAGGGTGCCTACACCGTCTTCTCAGACTTTGGTCGCGAACGTTGTTTCGTATTGGTCTTTGATGCGCTGCGCTATGAAGGTCGATTGTAGGACTGGCTCCCCCGGTGATCGAGCTTGTGGTATGCACATATAACTGGGTCTGATCCCAAAAAATCTGACTGACTTGTCTACGATGCACTACAACAATGGGTTCATCCTCAAGTCCTGCGAGACCTGCTTACCATCCTGATGGGCCTCGGAGGTCTGCAACGGGAAGAAGGATACGGTTTTGATCAGGCTCTCGGGCGGCTTTAACTTGCTCTTCAGCTCGAAATGGGGCGATCGTACGAATACTCCGTCTGGTCGTCAAGCTCACCTCGGGATTAGGTTGTCCCCGGCCGTATACGATTCATTACAGACGGCTTTCTCCATCAATCAATCAACCGGGGTGTAGAGCATGTCACAATGAGAATCCACGACCCAAAGCGACGTTCGTGCGATTGTCCGATGGTCATGCAATAAGCTCACTTTATTGTTCTTGTCGGGCACTTGCGTCGAGGTAGCCCGAGGAGCGTACCACCTTACGGATCGTGTATGGACAGGGCTCCTCTGGGATCTTCCGTATCTGCATCTACTCCACCCCGTCACGATGGCGCGGGCGCTGTGATCCGGGTGAGGATGGAACGGACGCCCACGGGGAGTATCCATCGTTTGGGAAGGCAGATGGGGCTACGGGTACAGGGTTTCACCAATGAACTGTGTCGCTCCGACGAGCGGGGAGGATCACCGTAAGTTTCATCCTAAATATTCTTTGGCTGTGCATGCAACGGCGGGGTTACATACGCGGCTCTAGCGCGGAATAGCTGAATTCGTTGTACGGAGTAGGCGTCGATGCAAGACGGTCGCGCAGCTACATCCTTTCACTCGTGACCTGACAAACGTCAGGACCAAAGGTGGAGCGACCCTCGATTGAACCTGAGTCGTAGCTATTTCTCGACAGGTAACGCCAAGTACTGCGTTGTCCCCGCGGGTCGGTGTGGGCTCGTGCAAACGTCTGGCCCTCGCGCGCTATTCCTCTCCTCCCTCCTGCCTACCTTCCACCCTTGGAAGACGGTATCACAGTCCTCACAAATTGATGGCAAAATGCGTCAATGGTGGCACGTCGTAAGGTATGTCCACTCCCCCAGCCGAGTGGTGTGACCTCTCTTTGACGAGAAGCACCGACGACGCGCTCTGTAAGTCATACGTCACAATGCCGCGGCACGCGGGGCGGACAGCAGCGATGCTGAACGTGTTGTTGTATCCGATCTTTGAATACGATTCAACAGGCATATCCTCGTTGTCCTATTGCTTTTTCCAGGTTGTCGTTGGTGTTAGTCGAGGAATGGTCAGGAAACGCGACTCGATGGTCTTCCCGGCGCTTGATGGTTGGCGTCATTGATCCATAGAACAAAAACTGTGGCAAAACCCCACTCTGCGGAAGAGAAGCAAGCACTTGGGACCAGTTCTCTTGTCTGATCGGTGTGTCGGAGGCGTCAGTATGGTTTCCCCGCAGGCAAACGTTTCCAGCACGAGTCGAGGACTCCGTCGATAACAAGTGACAAGACTAACAGGCAAGCAATACACAGGCCCGTTACATACATTTCCCGTCTCATTAGGGTCGTATAAAGGGCCCGAGGAAAAACTTCACCCGTCGCCTGGTAATAGTATGTGGTATCTTTGAAACAGGTTGGGTTCAAGTCTCCCACACGTGTACCTTCTTTTCCACGTCTTTTTCACAGCCACCAGAATGTTTCTCCAGAACGTGTACCTGACAAAATGAATCACCGTTGTTGACGCGAAGGTCGGCTTTGTGACATGACACTCCGTGCAAAGAAATGCGGCGACTGAGATTGGTAGGACCGCTCGAAGGAGAATGACGTGACATGATGTTCCGAACAGTTCCTACACATCGGAGCTAGAGATTCACCGATGCCGACAATTTTATTTGAATACTATTTTTGTCCCATTGGGTATGTACCCTATGTAAGACTTGTTACTTGACTTCCTAGCCTGGGCCTGTGCCCCTATCGTTGCTCTGTCCTAGCAAATCCTCCAGCGTGAAGTTGCCCCCACCAGTTTGCCGTTACCACCAGCTCTCCTAGACGCCCCGGATGTCAAAGGCGCGATGGCCCTTTGTACTGTGTATGCGTGTATACTATTGTGGACCACGTAACCATGGTGAGCATGTACTTCAAGTTACTCGGAAGAGGAGGGAGATACGGAGCAAGTGCCAAGTGGTTGCTGACCTGCCCAGGTATTACAGTAACTGCTTGAGCGTTTGAAGAGGGTTACGTGGGCTTTTTTATCTAGATATAGTTCCGGTGATCGAACCATCAACACCCTTTTTTTGTCTTCCAAGCACCGGTGTCGGACAGTTGGGAGGGAACCGTCAAGCGAAATCACGCTCAAACATATACTACTGCCTGTGCCGGAGATGGGCCAACCACACGACGTCTTTTTATTTAATCCCCGTATATATGTCCAAATCGAATCATCGGCCAAGTGCGAAATCGCAATCTTCACGCACAGGGACGAAGTCGGACCCGAATGGGATAACTCTTAATTAAAGGTAAGGTTTTTTTCGATCCTTTTTACCCTGGTTTCCAGGCACTCTTTCCAAGTCCCCCCCCTTTATCTGCCGAGCATATAATAGATCGCAACGTACATACCCACCCGTGTTATCTGCCACGCACGCTTGGATCGGTGGGCTGAGATCAGAGAAGGTGTCGGTTCCCTCGCCTCTTGTTATGCCAAGCAGCAACGTGCGCTCATCTTCCTCTTGGATCACTGGCAGCATCAGCCTCACGCCTTCTTGGCACAAGTGTGCTATCCCGATATGTATACATCATGCCACGACGAACAAAAAAAAAAAAGGCTTGCGGCGCATGTTCGACCTTGAACGACCCGCCCCTCTTCCTCCCGGGAGGGGGGGAGGAGTCGTTTCATCCCCCCCCAAAACGGAATGGCTAACCCCTGGTTAACTCTGACATGCCGGGATTGTTTTTTGACTTTGGATAGCCCGAATCGCCCTGCGCTTGTACCCTTTCAGCCGTTCGGCGATTGTCGCATGACATTACGCTACGTGACGTTGTGGATGGGCAGCCGTGTTCTTTTCTTTTTCAAGAAGGTGCGCGATGGCGATGAATGAGCGTCGTCGTCGTCATTTTTCTTTACTTACATGCATGTGCAGATCGCGGTCCCTGGCTATACGGTGTTTTTCTTCCCTATCCCACATGGTCCGCTAGGGGGGGGGTAAAGCTTACCGGCAAGAGTTTCCTCTCGTGTGCTCATGACACATTGGCCTATGACTTGGGTTCAAGTTGACATACGATACAGCTTGAACATGGACCGCCCGGTGCATCCCACATGGCTTTTTTCTCCGTCGCACCAAGTACATATTCACCGGCGTCCGGACGAGGCAGATTTCATGGCTTAATTCAATCACTGCAAAGTCCTCGAGGGAACGAATCCAAGGTCATAGTTCGTGTCAAAAATCGTGTATCCGCTGGGGAAACTTGAGAGGAGCAAGAGAGGCGCGGGATGGGATCATCAAGCATAAGAAGAAGAAGAAAAAAACATCGAAATTCAAACCACGCAACGGGGGGGGTTTTTTTTTTCTTTTATCAAAAACGATGGCAAAATGCACAACTTACTCCGCGCTCGGTGGTCGGTTTTCCGCTCGCGTATACTTGTATGCGGTGCGATGACCCTTGAAGGTAAAAAAGGTGAAGGCCTCAGGTGACAGGTCTGGCGTATTCCCTCCTCTACCTCAACGTCGTCTCACGAGGCGAGAATGTCCCATTAGATCGAATTTGTTTCCGGCCACGAGCTGGGAATAGAATCGGTCAAATAATCGTTTGGCGTCCGACCCTCCCCCCCCTCACTCCGCGGCCCGTACCGTTCTCTCACCGAAAGCCGCCATGCAGGGTGCAACGGAAGCAGTCGTGTCGCATGAAAGGGATACAAATACTCATCGTCACAGCCTGGCCCTCGGACCAACGGAACCTCTCGACTCCCTCGGATCGCGCTTGGGAATGAGAAAAAAGGGCTTGTGCTTCTCCCACCGAGGGAGTTGGGGTCGAGTTCGCCACGTCCGCCCTTTGCTCGATCGAGCCTCCGATACTGCCTGTCTAGGTTCACCCTGGGTTCTGGTTCAAAAGACAAAGCTGGAGGGTGTCGCGAGGAGGCCCTATGATATTCATGGGTGTCCTCGTGCAGGTCGCCATCGTCCACATATGTTCATTGACTGCGATGAATTGCGATCGACCTTCCTTTTCCTTTCTTCACGTGTGCGCAGTTCACTCAGATATCATCATAGCTGAGAATGCGTGTCACCGCCCAGCGCCATGCCATATATAATAAAAGGAGTGATCGGTCGAGGATTCATGTAAAGCCATATACCACTGAACCGAAAGCGCCTGTATCTAACGTAAGTTCCGTATGCATATGCCATACCTGCATCACACATCACTCTATGGTCCTCTCCACTCGCTCCACGCACACACATTGGCCATCTCCGTGTCATGCTCAATAATGGTGAACCTGTCGTAGAATGCGTTGTATGAGCAGACCCGTAAAAAAAAGAAGAAGAAACGCGTACCTCTTCCCGCTCCCGACCACGCATGAATGGCGGTTCTGTATTCTTGTAGTAAATATCTGTCCACAGATCCTTGGCGATGGGCTCGGGCGATTGTTTGGCCTCTTCGACGGCCTGGTCGACCTTTGCCTTTGCCTCCTTGTCGAATTGCTGCCAGTTTCAAAACGATAACGATGACAACAAAAACAAAAGAAGAACGAGGAGACATCAACACTGCTTGAATGAATTGAGATAGGTGAAAAACGCACCTTGAGCTCTTGCTCGGTGGCGAGACCCCATTCCTCGATGTACCGTTGCAATCCACGGATCGGGTCCTGAGTACTTCGCATCCGCTGAACTTCCTCACGCGTGCGGTAGGTAGTACCTGGGTCGGACATCCTGTGAACGAAGTCGCGTGAGCAACGTCATATAAAAGTGCAAGGAATGGAGGGATGCTTACGAGTGACCACCATAGCGATAGGTGACGAATTCCATCAGAAGTGGGCCGTTGCCTTCCACCACCCAATTGCGAGCGAACTCGACGGCATGCTTGGACGCGATGATGTCCATACCGTTGACCTATGTATGCGTCATCGCGTCAAGGATATGTTATGTGGGTGAATGAGGGGGACGGACCTGGAGACCAGGGATCTTGTCACCACGGGTAAAGTACTCGGTGTTGGAGGAACTGCGCTCGGCAGAGGTACCCATACCGTACTTGTTGTTCTCGCAAACAAAAACGCAAGGGAGGTCCCAAAGCTTTGCCTATCGGCGCATACATGCTCAGTTTTGTCACTCCAAGGCCATTATGAGATAGCCTACACACCATGTTGAATGCCTCAAAGACTTGACCCTGGTTACTCGCACCATCACCATACATGGCAAAAGTGGCCGTCTTTTTTCCGAGGTATTTTTGTGCAAAAGCGAGGCCAGCACCGATGGGGACTTGGGCACCGACGATACCGTTACCACCAAAGAAGGAAGAGGTGAAGATGTGCATGGAACCACCCTTCCCGTGGGACATGCCGGCCTGACGACCGAGGAGCTCAGCGAGGACACCTTTGATGGAGCCGCCACGCATGACTGCAAAGGGATGACACCGGTAGGCTGTGATGACGCGGTCTTCGGGGGTGATACCATATTCGAGACCAACAGAGACGGCTTCCTGCAACGCGATGAGCAAACCGCGAAAAAGACGACGGAGAGCACTTACCTGTCCGATGGCGAGATGGCAGAAACCGCGGATGAGCTTGGCTTTGTAGAGGGTGTCGGCGGCCATTTCCATGCGACGCATGGTCTGCATGTCTTTGTACATTTTGAGCAGTTGGTCCTTTTGTACTTGTACTTCGAGGGAAGGTGGGTCGCATCTGTGGGTGCGGAAAGAGTCTTGGTGAAGTTTGACGGTGAATGGTTGTGAGTGGTCGGTGATGGTGTCCTGCAGGAGAGTGGTGTCCGCCGACGTGGTGATGGTCCGTGCAAACGCGGGCTACAAAGAAAGAAAAAAAAAGTGAGGGTTGCAAAGGGCAGGAAGAGCGAAGAATACGGACGGTGCGACGTGCGACGGAGGGACATATCCGAGCGAGGGAAGCCATTGTTGCAGGAGTGGGGAAGAGAAAGAACGTGCACCGCGACACGAAATTTACCCGCCTCGCGTTCGGGTTCCCGCGGAACGAATGCCTCCCGCTACACAGCCACTCATATGTACGGCCGCCTTGAACCGACACGACGCAGACGAGCTTGCCTTGCATGGCATTGGCTATCAAGCTCATGTCTAAAATACCTCGTCGAAGGCCGGCTCACAGAATGTCGTCTAATCTTGTACCGTGGAATGAAACAAATTAAATGCGCAGTCATGTATCTGTGGGGCAAGTGCGCCGGCTATCATTTCTAACCCTTCCTCAAGGACAGTGTTATGTAGTTGCAAAATGATGTACATGGCCGTACCAAAAGCTATGAAATGTCCGGCTTTCCAGAAAAAAAAGCGGTGTGTCTGGACTCGAGAGGAGCAGCGGGTCCGATACGTACAAAGTAGAATTATACTGACGACCATAACGAGCGGAAGTAATAGAGTCTAGACTGGGCGACGGGGAGACAGAGTGGCCTGGAAGGCGATAACGTGTATCTCTCCTGGCGCCGATTTGTCGTTCGGTGGGAGGGAAAAAAAAATGCAGTAACATTGAGGCAGAGTCCAGACCGTCGGTGAAATACTTCCGCTCGATAATGTCGATCATAGCCAGCACTCGTCTGCCCATCGACGTCTGCTGTGCTCGTCTCCTTTTCCACTTGGAATGTCTTGAATCGGCAACGTGCAAGTGCGGGCATGCATCGTGTAGGTCCGAGCAAAATCCCCAAAAATTATTAAAAACCAACTCCGGACAGTTTACGGCTATTTGGGCCCAGCTGGGATTGGTGACAAGGTTAATAAATTGTCTTGGGACTCGTGCTCGGATGCACGCCAACCCAGTCAGCGCCAGCCAGTTGTTTCCTTGCCCAGATACGAGTCGACGGAGCCTCTGGATCCCAGCCTCCTCTCTCATCTTCTGTTCCAGCCTTGTCTAGCCCCGCCCCGCCCCGCCCCGCCCCGACTCCCTCCTCGGCGGATTGACGAGATAGTCGAGAATGGATCCACCAGCGCAAGGCCCGCCCTACTCCGTACGCCAACAGCTGTTCCATTCGTCGCATCTTCCGCCTCCTTCACAGCTTCATCTGCCACCCGTAAACTCTTCCCGCTCCAACGTCAATACCCTACCCCCGCTCAACTCACCCTCCGCCCGGGTGTCCCCATACGGCCACCGCCATGCATCCCCGCCGCCCTCCTCTCTCCCATGGCCCGGGACGATGCACCGCACCTCCAATTCACGCGACGACGCCCTCCCGAGTTCCCTCCATCACTCCCAAAACATCCATTCATATAACCAGCCCGGGCCGAGACCTGTAGAGTCCAGACAGATGAAGCGCGAACAGCTTCCCCCACAGCCTCCCCCGCCTGCGCCGCCCCCACCGGTACCGTCAAAGGATGTGGACGATAACATGCCCGCCACCTGTGATTTTGTCAAGAAACTCTACAAGTACGTGTCCTCTGTCCGATCCACTGGCCCATCTCAGCATGATCTGTCGTCTAGGATGCTCGAGGATCAGTCCTTTGCCCATGTCGTCTCATGGAGCCCTAACGGCGATTGCTTTGTCGTCAAGGTATGCACCCTCGACTTTCCGTCGGGCATGCAGACACTCGATCTACGCCTGAATGTTGACCTCGTTTCCTAGGACATGAACGAGTTTACAAAATCGATCCTCCCTCGCTTATTCAAGCATTCAAATTTTGCTTCGTTTGTGCGCCAACTGAACAAATATGACTTTCACAAGGTGAGCCGATCGTGTATATGATCATCCCCACTTGGGATCCCATTTGCTTTTTCGTCTGCTTCGATAATGATCATGTGTAAAACGGCGCGGGATCGTGCGTGCACCCCCTTCTTTTTGCGATCAGGTGGCGTGTTCTTTGCGATCCTCGGCACCTCCCCTTTTTGGGGGTCCTCTCCCCACGGGAATATTTCTCCCAGGAACTAACAGTATCATGTCTAGGTTAAGAATACAGACGACGCCCAGTTTGGCGAGCACTCGTGGACATTTCGCCATCCCGATTTCCACATCGACAGACGCGACGCACTCGAAAACATCAAGCGCAAAGTCCCCGCCGCTCGAAAATCTCTTCCAAGCAATGTCCCTTCGTCCTCTCTTCGCTCCGTCTCTGCAGGCTCCCCAGGTCCACCAACCACTGGCGAAGTGGAGTCGTTGCACGCTCAAACAACCACTCTGGCTTCGCATACGAACGCCCTCCAGAACCAGACGACTGTGCTACAATCACAAACGAATACGCTCCAGTCCCAAACCGCCTCCCTTCATGCCCAGTCGGCCGCGCTCCAGACGATGTCAACTGGTCTCCAAAACACTGTATCGGCGTTACAGCAGCAGATCGCCTCACTGCAGGCGCAAAACGACGCCCTCCGAGTGCAAGTCGGGAGATCGGATGAGCGGATGCGCGGCCTTGAGCGGAGTTATCGGGATGTCCTCGGCGAGATGGTCAATTTTCAAAAGAACATGGCACAGCAAGATGGGTTCATGCAGGCTTTGATTCAATATTTTTTAGGGATGGAGGGGGGTGAGTCCGTCGCCCATTGAGCTTCTTTTTTCCGCTCTTTTTCTTTCACGGTCATTTTGCTTTCTTCCTCCCTCACACCTGCGACGCCGATGCACTAGCACTAGCGTCGTGCCTGGTGGCCTGTGGGTTATCAGTCTGAGTGTAATTGGTGCCGGTCCGGATGTACGCGATATTATATTGCCATATGGGTCGCTTCCATTCACTCTGGATCTCCCACACGTTGGCGTGTGGTCCTCGGTCGCGGTATCCCACACTGAACTTCGTCGATGCATGGTCTTGCGCACTTCTCATTTTGAATTTCTATTCGCGGTCTATCTCCCCTTCCGCTAACTAAACCTTGTCTTATCATATTAGCGAAACCTAAGGATGGTATGGCAATACCGACTACTGCTGGACCATCTACGCTTCCTGGACCGTCGTCGGTGCCCCAACCAAAAACACCCGTTGTGCCCCTTGCACACCCGAATATTACCCACAGCATGACCCCTAGTACGCATCCTCCCCAGTCCCTTTTCGCAACAGGTACAGGAAATGCGGCGTCCGCAGCAGCCTCGCTCTTCGCCAATTCGCAACCTCAACCGAGTCCGTTTCTGCAACCCTCGCCGATAACTTCACCGGCTCCACCTCCCCCATCATCGTCCTCGTCCTCGTTATTGCAAGCACTAGGGCGCACGCAGAGCCAGAGTCAAGCGAGCCAGGGCACCAGTCAGACTTCGCAAAGTTTGAACACACAAGTACAATTCTTACCTGCGCAAGAAGCGCAGCGAGTCCTGGGGCTCGGCGAGCACCCCGATCCGAGTGTGATCGCGCGTGCGAGTCTTGTACAGATGAATGAGATGTCTCGACGCGCCGAGAATGGGTTGTCCTTTCGTTCGAGCACGACTGCGAGGTCGCCGTCGTCGAATGGGACAGACGTGACTGCCAACTTGGGCCGAAATGCCCTCTCGCGGATATCCCAGATGCACCTGCGGATGCACGATCCTGGGACGTCGGCGGGGGATGAACCGTTTATACTCCCGCCGGATGTATGGGAACCGCCTGCGCAGAATGCGCATGAGGGATTGCAGGTGTTTACGCTTGGGCATCTGTTGCCCCGGAGTAATGTCGAGGATGAGAATGGGAATTGGACGTTTCCGGGGGAGGAGGGGGCAGTTGGATCCAGTTCTGGGTCGACGGCAGGCGGGGGAAACGCTGTAGACGGTGGCGTTGGCGGAGAGGACGAGGGGTATGAGAAGGAGGAGAGTCTTGGGCCAGAGGAAGTCGTACAGCCGACGCCTACGAACCCATCGAGCGGATCACCCTCGCCTTCCGCTTCGACGTCATCTTCCTCGCCCTCAGGTACAGCAGGCCGTAAGAAGCTACGGGTGCGTCGGTCGACGTTCGTCCCCGGGTGGGCGGTACCGCCGCGCGTGTTGCTCGTGGATGACGATGCGGTGAGTCGACGGTTGAGTAGCAAGTTTTTGCAGGTGTTTGGGTGTGCCATAGACGTCGCTGTGGATGGGGTCGGCGCGGTGACCAAGATGAATTTGGAAAAGTATGACTTGGTGTTGATGGTGCGTCTGGATACGTGCTCTCTCGTCGGTCGTCGATATTAACGCGTCGGCCGCCTATAGGATATTGTGATGCCGAAGATGGATGGAATATCCGCCACGTCATTGATAAGGCAATTTGATCATATGACGCCCATCATCTCGATGACGAGCAATTCGAAGCCGAGCGAGATCATGACGTATTATTCATCTGGGATGAACGATATCCTTCCGAAACCGTTTACAAAAGAGGGCTTGCTGGACATGCTCGAGGTGCGTTGGTATCGTTCGGTCCCTGGATCAATGTCTGACGCTTGGTCTTTGATTCAGAAACACCTAATGCATCTCAAAGTGATTCAACAAATGTCCAAGGTACCGAGGCCGCCGGTAGGCGTGCCGCCCTTGTCGGACGGCGGGGTCGACGAAGCGCTCGCAGTAGGCGCTGCGGCTTCATCCTCATCGACGATGCCGAGTTATGACGACGACGGACGGATCAATCCGCTGGCGGGCTTGGGCCTCTCGGACGAGCGGTATCAAGCGATCCTCAAGGATCTCGTGAGCAACGAGAATCTGATGGGGGTCGGTGTGCCAGAAGGGTTTACTACGTTCGAGGGTATGGAGGTGGGTCTAGATGTCGGGGTTGGCGTGGGTGAGAAGCGGGGATCGGACGAGGATACGGGGGAGATACGGGAAAGAAAACGGGGGCGGTTCGAGGTCTTGGATTGAACCCGTGCGTCGTCGAGTGTGGTTCTTTTTTTCTTTCCTCTCTCGGTTTTGGTTGGATGGAGGGGGGTGTCGACTGATTCAATTATGCACGGATCACGGATCTATCGCGATATCACGTTGTCTTGTGCATGCGGCACGGTATACCCGGCGTCGACGCCGTGCCCCCGATGTTTGGAAGCGTTCTTTTCGTTTGTTTTTCCCATTCTTTTACGCGCTTTTTAAAAAAATGCATCGTTGTGGACGGACATACATCACGCCTCCCTTATGTCCCTGTACGCTTTACTTGAATCTCTCGGTGTAGGTTGTTACCATATACGAATTTATGTTGCTGTCGAATGATGTTATCGATGTTTTTTTGCCCCTGTTTTATTCTCAGAGGGTGGACGCACATGCACGCTTTGTTTTCTTTCGTTTTTTTTTCCTTTCTCGATGGGTGCGGCCCAGTGTTGGACAAAACATCAAACATCCTTTACGACGGGCCGACGAAACACTAGATACATACAGAGTCGACGAGGTTTGTGTGGTGTGGTGGAATAGCGGTCAACGCGATATGGGCAGGTACATGGAGGTCAACAAGGGGAGAGGTGTACAGAAAAAGAAAAAAAAGAGAAAGAAAAAGAAAAAGAACAGAAAAAAAAGCAGCATAGCGCAGAGGCAAGAGTCCGTGGTCGCGGTGAAGGTCAGAGGGTCACAACGAGCGGGCGGAAGAGGGGGCGTGGTTTAAGCGGTCCTCTCGACCTGGGCGTGGTACAAGGCGGCATAATGCCCATTGACGCGGAGGAGTTCGGCATGGGTTCCGCTTTCGACGACGCACCCGTCTTTCATACATCTAATAAAAGCGAGGGGATCAGCGACAACGTCCCGGCGAGAGTCAGCAAATATGTTTTCCCAATCGAGCGTAGGGGGTGGGCACAAGGAGGGGGGGGTTTGGAAACCGGGAGACAGACAAACGTACAGGATGCGGTCGGCTTCATGGGCGAGGTGATAAAACCGATGGGTGACAAAGAGGATCGTCTTGGCCGCGCGCACTTTGCGGAACTCGGTCAGGATATCGCGCTCAGCGACGGGATCCAACGAAGACGTCGCTTCGTCGGCGACGACCAGTCGTGTTGTGCGGTTGTTCATGCGCATGAACGTGCGCGCGCTGTGTGTCACATTATAGGTCAACTATATGCGCCAGAACGGGTGGGTCTGGACTTACGTGGCAAGGCGTTGCTTCTCACCGTCTGTGAGTATGGCTTCAACACGGGTTCTCTTTCCCAACGAGATGACATTCCGGTCACGCACCTGATATCGACACCAAAGGACACTTGTGTCGATCTAGCTCTTCATGCAGTGCCTCGGACGGGTATCCAAATATATTTTGGATCCATGCATTATTGATATCGAACGAGGGCTGGAGTTGCGTGTCATATCCATCGCTGAGCTTCGATATCCATTCAGAACAATTGCCCATCCGTGCCGCCTCCTCGACGTGCTCCTGCTCGATGTTGAATGTAGGCGGGAGACCAAACGCGATGTTTTCCTTCACGGTGACAGGGTAGACGACCGGATACTGTGACTGGGATGCCATGGCGGCGCGAAGCTGGTCCGTGTCGTAGCGTACGAGAGGTAAGTCGTTGATGAGGATGTCGCCCGCGGTCGGATCGAATAGTCGTGCCAACAGTTTGAGCATGGACGATTTTCCGCTTCCGTTGGTGCCCACCACCAGGACGACCTCACCGGGCTGGATATCAAAGGAAACATTGTGGAGCGCGTCGCGATCCATTCCTGGATATCGTAAGGAAACGTGTCTTGACGTGCCGAAGTGAGTACGTGAGTGTTACATACACGACGTACGTAGATAAGATGACGTTACCTGAAGGAGATCTTCATGCCTGCGTCATAGGACCTGTCGATTGGATGAGGGAAGGGTTCTGTACCCTGAGGCATTGTGCTCTGGTAGTCGATAGCATCATAGAGCCACTTGGCCTCCAAGCAGACGTCCACCAAGGACGGGATCTCTTCAGTGTACATTCCTATGCTCGCCGAAATAGATCTGTTGGTTTGCTGCAGAAGCGCCATCGAAGCGATGGACAACGGAGATAGATGGGTCAGGGGTATCAACGCATAGATGGCCTGAAAAAGTCCGCTTAGTAACCAAGGAGAAGGAATAAAATATGCATTACGATTGGGACATCGAGAGTGATCACCATCAAAAAATCCCAGTACCAACTTTGCCGGAGTTCGGTACGCCAAGGAGTAGGTTCCAATGCCTCGGCATCCCCCAATTCCTCTGCAGATTTCCTGTACTCTGTGGGCAGGATTGAGCAACGAAGAAAACTAGAGAGGGGTCCATGTACCGGTCTCGATAGAGCTTGCTATCCCATCCAGCATAAGGTCGGCTCTGTATCCAGTCGAGAAAGCTAGGCCAAAAAGGGTTTTCATTCTCTGGAAATGCAGATTGTTGCAGAAATAGATGTATGCTGCTCCGAAACTGTGAATGAACATTGAAATAGAGTCACAGTCGGACGAACTTGAGCAACCAATATCGTTGAACGGAGCCATCCACCGAACAAGTCCACGCGCGACACAGAAACACAATAACACTTCCCGTTCCGGACTCCGTTTGCAAGAGATAGCATGTAGCAATACGAGTACCTGAGAAGTCAAATCAAGGGTGTAATGCACGGAGTGATCCAGGTGCGTCAGAAAACGGCCTCCCGGAAACTCGGACTCGAACGATCCCCCTCCACGAAAGACGGGGCGCGAGTCTAGCCACGCGTTAGTTTTCCGGAATTCTGTAAGCACAATGCGTACCCTGTATGGAGAGTAGATCGACCATCAAACTTGCTAGAAGCGAGAGGCTCATTAGAGAGGCATGATAACGGAATAAACTGCTCTACCGCGGATCAGCTGAGGTATAAAGTGTGCTCTAAACCGCTTGGTCAAAACTTCCAGCGACCGAGCACTGAGTATAAAGTCAAGGACCACACATATATTCCTTCCAAAAACACTCACTGTATGCGTCGAGCAGCGATATTGATCATAGCGCAAGAAAACCAGGAGGTAGCAAGAGACCGGTACCCTTCTGAGGACAGCGCTTCGTTTACGGAACCATCCCCGAGCTGTAAGGGATGAAGGAAACATTGATTGTGTGAATAACGAGGACGACATACCATATCGAACAAGATACTCAGCCAGTAAAGATTGATTGCGGAGTATATGCCTCGCCAAATGATGGTCACCATATACGCAATGAATTCCGTCGGCGCGAGCTTGATCGCATCGGCAAGGTATCTCCTCACGTAGGGTGTTTTGTCGCGGATCGCTCGAAACCCATCCAGCAGTGAGTATATGCGCAACGTGAATGAGGGCGAGGTAGCGTCTTCGTACGTCAAGTCAAATACGCCAAGCTGACGATACCGGAATCGATTACGCGAGGCCTTTTCCGGTGGTACGTCCATCTTACGCCGCGCAACGTTTTATCGTAGGGATCGATGGTGGGGTACAATACCAGGAAAGACGGGATTGAATCTGCACTGGCAAACATCGCTTGCACATTTATACCCTATCCCGAGGACAGCCCACTGCATCTGGTTTTGCCACCGCCGCTGGCATGACGTTGTAACCAATGTATCTGAGGGTGAGCCCACGGGCCACCCTGGATAAACGTGAGACATACTCTTCGTCACGATCTGTAGGCGTCCGTCCATCTTGTCTAGTCCAGATGAACTGTCAAAACATTTGATGGGAATCCTGAAGACGCCCACCGATAGAATAGATGCCGTATGAACCCACAACCAACCTGACCAGAGAAACGGAAGAAGACACGGAGCGCATCCTGCGTCATATTGACAACGGCATCTTGCATTGCCAACGTTCCATCGTTTAGTGGACGACACAACCAATGATGATGCACACACATGCGGTGACTGTATCGGATTGCCCTCCTGGTCATGGCCAGAAAACTCCGAAAAGGGGTCCTGGACGCAACGATCAGGAGGACCATCTTGCTGACGCAGCACTATTCGCATTGCCAACGGGACTATTAGTAGGTCCTATGCTTACGGTAGGGTCAGAGGAGTGAAGGTTCTATGGCGATGCCACATCGAACTTTTGGAACAGGAATTTTCGCTCCCGCACATGGATGCGTGACGAATGGATGACATGTAATTCGGGGCGTACCGATATGAGGACTGCCAGCGGGTCGCGCCCACAATGAAGCTGTGTCATGAGATTATGAAGCATCACCGAGCGGGGTCGAAAATCAGAATATTGGACTGTCGGAAATGGTTGGTGGAGCTTCTGGTCCTCGTTGGTCGCCGGCGCGTAGAATCTCCTCGTGTGACATGTTGTCAGCTGCGGTGTGAAGGGTGTTCGGAGACTGCCCAGATCCTGATCGCAGTCCCGCCCAACGTCTAAATCGACGTCGGCGATTCAGGAAGAGGGATGCAAGGTTACATAATTACAGGACCTACTGACTAGTTTACTAGCACCGTTCATCGCTGGTTGTATTACACCGAACTCGGGATCTGTTAATACCAGCAGTACTTTGACAGATGCCGGCAAATTAATGTTGTCGCTACAAACCCGTGTAGAGAACAACCCCGAAAACCAATCAACGTGCAGGTCCAGGTTTCGTAGTAGTGGGTGCTGCCGGCAATCATTTCTCAGGAATCACCAAATCTACTCCGACACACTGTCCAGCTTCACCCAAGCGTCCATCTTCTCCCACACGTCCTCCTGTTCGTTTGTCCATTCTTCTCTTTTTTCTCTGACACAAGCAACACACAGCCCCTCTGCCGCCCAGTCGATTTGTTTGAGTTGCTCGAGGGCCTCGAGAGGCTTGTACACGCTATCTCCTGCTATTGCAGATTGTATGACCAGAGGAAACCATTTCTCTGCCAATAGGTTGGTACATGCCATGTGTGGTGTCACAGGCTAGAAAAACAAATAAGAAGATTAACGGAACTGAACCTGGTTTGCAAATAACGAAGGGTGAAAAAAAAAACTGCTGAAAGGCAGGCATGGGCCACCCACATTCCGTGGCGAACGCCACCGACTCCATTCCCACCGAAGAAGCCAGGCGGTGACAAACAAAGATTTTTCTAAAAGGCGATTGAGAGGATTGGACACACCGGTTCAAACAAGACGGGGGTAAAATGCTCCACGATGTCATTCATGAGATTTCGGCAACGCTCAATGTCTGTGGGTGTCAGGGCTATTGGTTTCGAGGGTACTGTATTTTCGTTTGGAGCAGCATCCGAGCTAGGCTCAAATTCAGTCGTTGTCACAAGGCTGTAATAAATGCCTTTCTGGATCTGTGAGTCGCCAAGTGAGTACGCATACAGCGGTGGGAAAGCCACCGGCCGAAAGGGCGTCCGCCTGGTTGATAAATCGAGATGACATGTAGGTCGAAGACTCACACAGGCAATGTTGTACCGCAACGCGAGACTCAACGCCTCCTCGAGATGATTGGGATGAACAAAAGGGGACGGTCCGCTGGGAAACATGGCTACGAGATAAGATCTCGCCAGGTTATGTACAGATGGGAAATCCAACTGCTCCGGCGAAGACACGCGAAGGATAGCAGCAACGTGTTGGAAGGGTGCTTCCAGTGACAGCGGACTGTATTAAATGCATGAGGCCCATCCGGAAGAGAACAACGAATGATCCGTTATTAGTGCTCACGTATCGTGGTAGAGATGCGCCAACAGCGACGTGAAATCCTGAACTTGCACGCCGAGTGCAAGCGGAATGGTTATGGTAGGAACGTCGCATCCGCCCTCCGACTCTCGCTGCAGAACTACCCTGGAATGTCGGCAGAGCAAACATTCGTGGATCCTGAACAGCACGATGCGATGTTGGCCGTCGACCTGGTGGTTAAGTACTCTCACGATCACTGACCCGTCGTCGAACCAATAGATGGGATGTCGACGGGCTCGTGAATCCGCTCGAGTCACCATTTTGTTTCCGAATCCAGCTAGCCCCTACAGCAACGACTGATTGAGTAATATTTAAACGTGGTGAGCGATCAATGATGACGGTTATGGACGATGGGCAGTAGGAGTATGCTTGTCAGCGAGAGCCGCATCAAATTCCCACTCTGCCGATCAGCTTGATGTCAATCCGCCGCCGCCATCTGGTAGACGACCGCAAACATGAATCATCATGCGGGAAACGACAAGACGACGGCGTAAGTTTTTAATACAACACTTTACTCAATCGTTGTATGGAGTTAAGGAGAATATCACCCTGCTTCACTACTTTCTCGTATTGAGCGTTCTTCAGTGACGGTCGGGTGGTTTCCACAATTCCATGCACCTTGTCAATCGTGCAGTGCAACCGTCCATTGGCGATAAATCTTGACAATTCGCTGAACCCCTCATTGAGTCGTTGACTTCGCCAGAAGTGAACTTGAACTTGCCTGTCAATGAAATCAACGCTGACTCCAAATGCCCCACTGAGACTCTCCAGCGTGACGCTACGGTATGATTCCAGCAGCTGACTGTATGCGAGAATTCGCATCTCTCGGACGTAGTAACGGGTATGCGGAGATAATAACCGCGAAGGCAGGAGGTAGGTCTGTTCGAGGGTAGCTGTGGGCATGGTCATGGCGTGGGGGACAGCCATTCAGGAAAAGGTGAATGTGGATCCATCAGTCAAGTTGCACCATGCAAACATATTGTGGGCGCAGAAAATGCGTACCTAGTGCGACGAAAAACTTGGCGTAATGACAGTCGTACAAGTTATTTACGAGGTCACCGAGGACAGGGAGTTCGGGCAAGACGGAGATAACATCTGGGGCAGTGATGAGCTGAAACAATAATCAGCCTTCCCAGGTCATGGCACGTAAACACGAGAGAAGCCAGCAACCTTTTTCTTCAGATCTGGCCGCTTGAGGGTCAACGAGTTGACTATGATCGTGAGAGCGACAAAGTCGGTATATGATATTAATTCTGTTGCCGTGAACGTGGACAGCGCGTCAAGCAAGAGCTCGCCACCTGTCTTGAATTGACGGATAGAGACAGCGTGCAATCCACGGTAGACCTTGAGGCGATTTCGTCTGTCCCAGTCACCGCCCTCTTCGATGAATCTGCAAGATATTGTTAAGTGGTATGTGGTGCATCAGAGACGTGACCAACTTTTCCGCCTTTTCAAGGTTCTCGGTGATGAGAGCGTTATCACCAAAAAAGAGTCCGATCCGGATGAGAGTGAGGGATATATCTATCCTTGATCCAAGTCCGGGGTTCTTTTCAAGTGCTAGCTTCTGCGCTGCGATGGCACGCTCCTGCTGAAGGGTGAGCTGGGCTGCACGGCGCATGGGTCATCGGCATACCCTGTCACCTATCCGCGTCAGGTGATTCGCGCGTGCCTTGAGCGCATCCGATATTTCAGACTCTCCTTCCGTCTTCTCAGCCTCGGCGAGCCGTTCGTCCAGCTTTTTGAGCTCTTTCTCGTTTGCGCTCTTCATCTCGTCAAGAAGTGCAGGGTCGGAAATGAGAGCACCCGAGGATGTGACGAGTTGATAGTACGGGGCCATTTCTGATCGCGAGTGGACGTTCTAGCGGAACGGATTCGTGTCAGCGAATGAATGGACGTACTGTCCCCTTTGATTCCATCTAGCAACGTATTCCGGGCGTTGTCGTGGAGATGCTTGAGTGACGGAGAAAGTAAGGTGAATACATGTTGAGGAAGACTCAGATTAGGGATGGGTAGGATCGCATCGTCCGACATGGTGTTATGCTGAGTACCGCGAGTAGTATGGACGCGTCAGTATCTTCCACATTCCCACGACCAGTACTAATAAGCTATGCTGACTAATCCTCAAGGAAAGTCGGATCGCAACCCAGCTCAACAGGTTTCGGAGGCTGAGGACGATGCTCGAGATGCTCGAACGGGCAGAGATGCACAACGAGCGATTCACGACTACCAGACGCAGAAAATAATACTTACCAGACAACCTTTCTGGACTCGTTGCGCCGGCCACTTCCAACCACATTCTAGACCGCCGGAAGTAGACAGTAGTATGGCTTGTCACCATTCACGCGCACGACTCACCGTGATGGAAGGATGGCACATACGATCAAGAATAGCTACATCCCCCACTGCACAATGTCAGCTTTAAAATTTGAGGACAAGACCTCCGGCTCAAATCCCACGGTGTGCCTCAGTCCAAGTCGCGTTAGAGAACGACTGTCTTCAGATCTCGAAGTTTTAGGTCTGGTTTGGGGAGACTAGGTATGATTGATGTTAGCGTTGCCTGAGGCGCTGACTCGAGCCCACAGCCCTACCAGACCATCGAGGCCATCAATTATGCAGTCGTCCTGGCAATACGTGTCAGGTTCGGGCAGGAAATGCGCACTCCTCCGACTGTTCGATGTCTCTTCCAAAGGATGCATTCCTGAGTCCTTATTCATTCGAACGACATGACTATCTCGGAAGTTACGGGCCCCCCGGTTGCCTCGTGGTCTGTTCACATGCAGTGCTCGTAAACTCTCACCCTTGACGATTACTGTCCGCAACGAAAAGGGCCCCACGAGAGGTACGCCTGCGGTTCAAAAGACTAGCTAGCTGGAGTGACTTAATATTCGAACAGGATACGATTGATCCACGTCATTTGCTCTACACCAATGCCTGAACTCGACGAGCAAATCACCCTCTGCCGCAATGAATTGCAACTCTACCCCCAAGGCCATCCCAATCGAGCCAAATTGCTACAAAAGCTTTCTTCTTTACTCTACCACCAGTTCATTCAAAGAGGAGGGATGACGGACCTCGAGGAGGCGCTTGCACTCGCACGCAGTGCATTGGAACTTCGCCCGCAGGGGCATCCTGATCGAGCCCTTTCACTGAACAGCATCGCGAATTCCCTCCACGCCCGTTTCAACCAGCTCGGAAGGCTCTCTGACCTCGACGAGGCACTTGCCCTCGAGCGCAGTGCATCGGAACTTCTCCCGCAGGGGCATCCTGATCGAGCCGTTTCGTTAAGCAACATCGCGAATTCCCTTTATTCCCGTTTCAGGCAGTTCGGAAGGCTCGCTGACCTCGACGAGGCACTTGCCCTCGAACACAGTGCATTGGAACTTCTGCCGCAGGGGCATCCTGATCGAGCCTCTTCACTGGGCAGCATCGCGACTTACCTCGATGCCCGTTTCAACCAGCTCGGAAGGCTCTCTGACCTCGACGATGCACTTGCCCTCCAACGCTGTGCATTGGAACTTCGCCCGCAGGGGCATCTTGATCGAGCCTCTTCACTGAGCAACATCGCGAACTCCCTCCACTCCCGTTTCAACCAGCTCGGAAAGCTCTCTGACCTTGATGAGGCACTTGCCCTCGAACACAGTGCATTGGAACTTCGCCCGCAGGGGCATCCTGACCGGGCCTTTTCACTGGGCAACATCGCGAATTACCTCTATTCCCGTTTCAAGCAGCTCGG
>JBBPMQ010000203.1:0-34672 GCA_038090375.1 Boletus rubroflammeus | reverse complement strand
TGTTGAGAAGCTAGGGGAGCGAGCTTCTGCTATCAGCGCCACAGGAAGAGAAGGAGAGAGCCTCGAGCGGGTGCACCTGGAGGGTCCATTGGTGATAGACCACGTTGGGTGTGGGTGTAGCGCGTTTGAGGCCCGGGTCCACTGCGGTCCTGACTTTGCGACGGGGTGGGGGCTGAGCGACGTCGAGAACGGCGTCAGACATGAAAATGAACGGTCGTCGGTAGCAGTAGCAGTCCCAAACGTGACATAAATTGACTTTCCCTCGATGCGCGCCTCTGCTACGTACTCGTCTCCATCGTCCTCAACGTCGTCCCTGGTCATCCCCACAGAGACCACAGTCCTTCCTTTGGTCTTTTCCCTCTCTTTTTATTTCTTTTATTTCTGACCGCTCCTTGTTACACTAGAGAGACATGTCCCGCTCAGTCCGTCTCGCACATCAGCCACGTCATTCCGACAACATCCCACCATCAACATCACGACCACCCATCTCCACTGGCACCACCATCCGTCGTGCAAAGACCCTCACTCGCCCGGAGCGCAGTGTTGCACCCGTCCCGCTCATCAACCCCCCGTCTTCTCTCGCACCGACCGCATCAGGTTGGGTACCTGGCACTGGCATCGGCAGTGGTTTCGACTCATGGCGCGTCTTCTCTCGCATCGTCACCTTCTGGGCCCCCTCGTTTCTGCTCACTTCTATTGGCGGTCTCACTGACAAGAACATGGTCCAGGCTTGGAGGGAGAAGATCGCTCTTTGCTTCATCATCTTGCTTCTTTGCCTAGTTGTCGCTTTTTTCACAGTCGGTACGCAAATGGTCCTTTGCCCCTCTACCTCTAGCACCACTTCCGCTCGTTACACCACCCTCGGTTCTGTCGCTGGTACCCTCAGCATCCAGGGTATCGTCTTCAACGTGACCGCTGCACAGAGTCCACAAGCCGTCAACTTAGACTTGCTCACCCAACAAGAACCCGGTCAAGATATCACTCCATACTTTACCCGCAGCGCGTCACAATATACCGCTTGCAATGGTCTCAGCTTCCAGGTTGCAACAGACAATCCATGTAGCTCCACTACACCTTGTCCTCTCGGCCCTCTCAATGCTTCTTCTACCTTCACCCAGCTCAACATACAAGAGACCTCGCAGCTTCTCGGTTATGACTGGAGCCAGGTTGCTACTATGTCCAATTACTTTGTGGTCGACGGCGCCGTCCTCAACATGAATCCCTACATAGAACTACACCCCAGCACGATTTCTTCCGACCCCGTCGATCTTGCCATCCGCACTGTTCTCCAGTCGAACAATACCGGTGGCAAGGATGCTACTATGTTGTTCTACAATAACGCAGTTATCAAATCTGCCATCCCTTGTCTCACGCAAAGATACTACGCCGGCAACATAGACAAAATCACACCCGGTTGTTTCGTGTCATCATTAATTCTCTACGTCGGCCTCATCGTCATCCTCAGTCTTGTTATCGTGCGATTCGCGATGGCTTGTGTATTTAACTGGTTCCTCTCCGCCAGATTAGCTGGCCCTCCAGATAGCACGGACCTAAACCGCTCAGCCATTAGTCCAGCGGTCATGCCAGAAGGTGCCAACATCTCCATCGACAACAAAACCGGAATGGCTCCTTGGGTGGGTCCCAGCGGTTCCAAGAAACCCGCAACGCTCCGCAAAACCTCCCGAACCCCCACCGCCGCTTCAGTGTCTCCTCAGGAACCTAGTCAAGTCATGAGCTTGGCGCAGATTGGGGCTGAGCTCTTTGCGGTGTGTTTGGTGACATGCTATTCTGAGGGCGAAGAGTCCTTGCGCTCGACACTCGATTCGCTTTCTCAAACGACATATTCCGACCGCCGAAAACTCCTTTTCGTCATTGCCGATGGAATGATCACTGGAGCGGGAGAGAAAAGGAGTACTCCAGATCTTTGCGTCAGCCTATTGGAAGCTGATCCACGGTTTGGAAACCCTGCACCTATGAGTTACCTTGCCGTTGGATCTGGGGCCAAAAGGGAGAACCGCGCAATGGTTTACGCAGGCCATTACAGTACGTTTTTTTATGATAGTTCCATTCGACGTGGCCTCACAACTTTCGTTTGTACAGCTTGTGCAGGCTGCCGCACTCCTACGTTGATCATTGTCAAGTGTGGGACAGAAGCCGAGTCTACAGACAAGAAGCCCGGCAATCGTGGCAAGCGCGACAGTCAACTCATCCTGATGAACTTTTTCTCTCGGGTCACTTATAATGATCGCATGACCCCACTCGACTTTGACATGTTCCGTAAAATCCATGTGCTTATGGGTGTAACTCCTGATTTCTTTGAGGTCTGCTTGATGGTATGACAGTTCCGTCTATTGTTGATACTCCAGCAAGGTCTCATGTGTTTGATAGGTTGATGCAGATACTAAAGTGTTCCCCGATTCGCTCAAAGCCCTGGTAAACTGCATGCACCATGACCAAATGATCATGGGTGTTTGTGGAGAGACCCGGATAGCTAACAAACGAGCGTCATGGATCACAGCGATCCAAGTGTTTGAGTACTTCATCTCCCATCATCTCGCCAAGGGCTTCGAATCCGTGTTTGGTGGTGTTTCATGCCTTCCGGGCTGTTTCTCAATGTTCCGATTGAAAGCTCGTCGGAATAGTGGTGATGACTGGATCCCTCTTATCATCAAGCCTGAAATCGTCCGCGAGTACAGCCAAAGCGAAGTCTCGACTCTACACCAGAAAAACCTTTTATTACTGGGCGAAGATCGTTTCTTGACCACCATTCTCATCCGTACATTCCCCAACCGCAAAATGATGTTTCTCCCGCAAGCTCGCTGCCGTACTGTTGTTCCCGATACATTCTCTGTCCTCCTCTCTCAACGGCGCCGTTGGATCAATTCAACTATCCACAATCTTATGGAGCTTGTCCGTGTGCGCAACCTCTGTGGTACATTTTGTTTCAGCATGCAATTTGTTGTATTCATGGATCTTCTCGGCACCGTCGTCCTTCCGATAGCCATCGGGATGACTTACATGCTCATCGTCAGTATGATCATAAGCCCTCCGGTCAATTTCCAAGAGGCAATCCCGTTGATGCTGTTGGTTGCTGTGCTTGGTCTTCCTGCCGTTCTGATTTTGATCACGACACGGAAGATCGTTTATGTGTTTTGGATGTTGATATACCTCATTGCCCTGCCCATTTGGAACTTCGTATTACCTGTTTATGCATTCTGGCACTTTGATGACTTTTCGTGGGGAGAGACGAGGTTGGTTCTTCCCCGGTTATCAGTTTGTTGGTACACATTGCTGACTACTCGTAACAGGAAAGTGGAAGGGGAAGCGAAAGACGAGGCCCATGGAACCGGTGATGCTGTCGTCGGCGGATTGTCGGTGCCGCTTCGCCGATGGGAAGACTGGGAACGATCACGGCTCCGCAAACTCAAGCGCGAAGAGCGAAGAAGAAGAGATATGGAGCGTCGCCATCCAGGCGGATTTGTCACCAGCGAAAACGATCTGCTAAGCGTTCGAGGAGGGAATCAGTACGAAGGCTCCGACACGTATTCAGTTACTTCTTCGGATGATGATCACTGGGGCCAACAGGTTGGAGGGTACAACGAGAGCAGTGCACAGTACCCTCCACTGCCTGTGGTTCTTCATAACGTCACAGCCGCTGGAGAGGGGGGAATGGTTGGCGATGCTCAATTGGAAGCGATGCTGGATGCTGGGTTCGACGAGTCCCCGAACCACTCTCCCGCACGCACACCGATGTCCTCGGCAGTCACAGTACGCTATCAGCTCTCCAACAACCCATCTCAACAGCATCTGATGGGCTATGGCGCCATGCCGCGTTCCGAGTCTCTTGAAGGTTCTCAGACGCCATCGGCTTCATCCCTCTCCCTTACTCCCCATCACCAGGATGTATACGACTATCACCAACGACCGAGAGAAGCTTATGGACCCCTTGGACCATTAGACCCAGGGGAGAAGTTTTAAACAGAGACCCATCAAATACATGATTTTCGATCTTTGTTGGTATTCCTTGCCATTTTACTTCTCAGGATGAAGTGTCGTTCATACTGCTAATAGTCTTTAGTAATTTTCAACTCTTGTTGTACAATCTTTTTATGGATATTTCCCAGTTGATTTATTCGAATGACGGCCTCTAGATGGGCCAAGGAGATTGCTCTCCTCTGGACTGTAGAATGATGACTCGAGCTGGTGACCATCACTTTATGTTTTCGGAGTGACTATCGTTGCTATTCAAACAAAATGTACGACGAAAGGCTACTCTAATTGATCGGGTCTGTTTGTTCTAGCGAAGTAACAGCACAGAATGAGTACCTCCTCACCCTCGTCTTGCGCTTGGTCTGTAGGATTTGGGTCATGTCCCCGCTTCGCTGCCTGGATGTTCTCATCTGGCCCTGCTGCAGAGCCTTTATGATCAACATCGCTGTCAGGTACACCTCTATTTGGTTTAGTTGATAGTCCCTGTGCAGAGATGGTGGTCAAGATTAATTCTTCGAGTAAGAGATCTGTATGTGCTTGCCTGCACAAGCCATTGGAAGCGACTTCTCAAACGACCTCTTCCTCCGGGTATGGATGCATCTGATCCTTCTCCAGGGTAAATACGCTTGTGCCTTCTCCGCCTTTTCCACAGGCCCTTGACGAGAGCAGAGTCTGTCCGTCCGTTTACTGCAGGAAGAGGCCCCGTCTGGACTTCACGAACTTGTTTAACGCTCCCTATCCGCGGGGTTGGTGGTGGATGAGACCTCGGAAGCTGTCGTTTTGGATATCAGCGTGGGAAGAGGAGAGGGGTGCGGTTCAACTCACTTCCAGGATGGAACCTAACAAACTGTTTGGAGAGGGCGGCAGCGGTACTAGAGCTGGTGAGACGGCTGGAGGGACTGTGTTGCCCTCAGGCTTTGGATCCGTTGCGGGCTGGGAACTTGTTAGGACAGTTGTGCGACTCGGAAACAAGGAGGATCAACTCACTAGAGGCTCAGGCTCGACTTTGGGTAATGGGGGAGGAGTGTCCGGCGAAGGTCGACGAATGACATCAGCGTCCCAGACCCATATCCTAAAATCACAACACCCGCCGACGAGATATCGACCATCGAAAGAAAATGCAACACATGAGACATCATTGGCGTGGCGGAGGGGGGGACCGGCGACCTGACGGGTGTCAAGGTTCCACACTTGCATGACAATGTGAGGGCCAGCGGTAGCAAGGAAGGTGCCATCGGGAGAGATGGCGATGGAGGTGATGATATTTGCATGGGATGTCATGGGCTGTCCGACTTGTTCGCCGGCGAGGACGTCCCAGACGCGTATTGTACCATCGTCGGAGGCTGTGACGAGCTGTCGACCGTCGGGGGTGTACACGACGCATCTCACATCGTTCTCGTGGCCTTCCATAGGACCGAGCAGCATCTGGCCAATGTCAGAATCACAGATGCGGACTGTTTTGTCGTTTGCAACGCTGGCGATTTCGAGACCATCAGGGGAATAAGTGAGGGCATATAGATTGCCATTGTGTGATCTGAAAGGGCCAGCGAGTGAATCACCTGTATCTGCGTCCCATATGCGTATTGTATTATCTCCAGTGGTGGCGATTCGTCGCCCATTGGGCGAGAATGTGACACACCACAGGCCAGAGGCATGTGCTTCCACGGGCTCATACGCGAGTTCGCCACTCGACACACTCCAAACCCGCAACGTTCGATCCTCTGACACACTGGCAATCTTTTCGCCGTCGGGTGAGATGGCGACGGAGCGGACTACATCTGTGTGACCCGTGAAGGGGTCCCTCGTTTGCAAGCCTGTCTCGAGGTCCCATATCCGAACGGAGTTGTCCCACGAAGCGCTGACAATGCGATGGCTATCAGGGAAGAAGGCGACACATCTGACGGTGTCGGTGTGACCAACTAACGTTCGTAGTGGGCGTACGTGTTCTGGTCTACGGAGGCGGGCAGCAGAGGACAGCATTCTGGGTAGAGACTTGCCTCGACGACGAGAGGTGCGACCCGGACCTGAGTTGATTGATTGGACCGTTACAAGTTGAACGTGGGGATTGATCTACTCGTACATAAAGTTGGTGATGGGCGCGCCGGTCTGAGTTGGTAGTATTTTGCACTTCTAGACATCATCTCATCTCCACATTTTCTCCTCCTACCCGCATCAACACAAATGGGCGCAGCGACCGCACAGCGCAGAGGCGTCTGGGAGCCTCTCCCACTCATCGTGTACGGCTACGCCATCCATCCACTCTCCTCGTCCAAGCGTGATACACGCATATCGAGCCGACGCCCCATGTCCACAATCACCGAGGTCTCAGATGGCGAAGTCGGCGGGCACAGAGACGTCGTCTCCCTCGAGGTCGGCGACGAAGTCTACGCCTTTGAGAAATACACTCCCAGAGGCAAGGAAGTCGAGGGCGTCTGGTATCGTGGGTGCGTCGACCCCGACAGCTTTCCGCGACAACAGTTATCACACTGACCCGACATCTCTAGATACGTCGTGTCCACAGCTCGTCGACCACCTCCTTTGATCTGGTCAGATCCTTCCACTTCCACGGCCACTAAAGCGCCGCTCAGAGCCGACGAACCTCAACAAGTGTTCATTGGCATTTTCCCTGCATCTCACATCTATGTTCGGGATGAGTTGTCAGACGCGGAAGGCCGTCTACCCGACCTAGTCACATCGTTGATCAATAACCCAAGTTCCACAACCGGCCAACACCCGAACGGTGCATCCCATATGGCCGATTATCTGGCTCAATGGAAGCGCGAACGCGCCGACTCAGGCCCCGACCATCCCGTACGAGAGCGCGACCGTGAAAAAGACGCTTCCGAAGATGAGCGCAAGTCATTCAAGCTCCCCCCACCCCCAGAGCAAGCAAAGTCATCCCGCGCTGCAGTCGCAGTTTACCCCCCCAGCACTTACTCCGCTGCTCCCTCTGAAGAAGTATTGAAACCACTCCCACCCAGACCTTCTCTCAAATCCGGCGACGACACTGCGTCCGGTGCCACCCAACCCATCATTGATGAGATTGCATCGGCACTGAGGGAATGGCATAGCCTAATGTTTCAGTACCTCGCACGAAGGCAATATGCGCTCTTTCGTACAGTTAAATCTCACATCGAAGCCTTACACCTTGGTCGAAGGCAATTGCTCGCGCAAACCCTCAGTGCCGAGGAAACAATCGCACTAAGGAGAGACTGCGTAGCAAGGCTAGTGACCGGGAACATGGTTCAGGATTTGGATATCATTGTCAGGCATCCTACTTGGGGAGCACTCGTTACTGTCGACGTAGAAGGCGAGGTCGACCCGCGAAGTTGGGTTAGTGCTGTCAGGATGTACGCCATGCAAACTGCATTGGCATACATGAACGTTCCAGCAGATCACCTTAACCTCGTAAAAAATACGCCGGCAGAGTATTATACTCCTTCAGCTCCGATCCCCACCCCAGCACATTCTGCTTTCCCTGATATCACTCGTCCTCGCCATTCGTCTCGTCTCGTCGGCTCTCTCGCCTTTCCGACTTCTCCTAGTAGCGGTAGCGCTAAGCCATCCCCTGCAAAGTTTTACCACGCATTTCTCGACCTTCGCGCTTTCGTCGCCTCCTTCTGTGCACCAGGGGAAGTAGCCGAACTTTTTTTCTCCATCTACAAACACTCGGATAACCCGCGATTCGTGACGGAAGAATGTTGTGTTGTGCTAAACCACAACGGTGTTCTTGCTCGAGAAGGTGGTTCAACGATACGCGCCCGCACACTCTTCACCGATATCGCACAGAGCGATGCACAAGATACTTTGTTTTTAGTGTGCCGGATTGTTCGCAACGGAGCCATGAAAATGGCCTCAAGTATCAGCTCCGGTATACCTGGCTTGGAGGGCAGACGAAGGCCATCGGAGTCGTCAATCTCCCTCGTTGATTTCACAGGGACGGTTCGTACACCCATTATGCCACTCAGCCAAGGATCTGTCGAAACTGCCAACTACCGTCGTCCATTCGGTTGTGCAGTACTTGAGCTGACACAGTTAAGCACAATGGTAGCTGAAGGATCCGATGTATCCCCGTTGCGCGAACACACGATGTCGATCTATGTTCCGGTTAACGAGGCATTGTTCTCGATGCTTCATCAAGATATCATTGCGGGTAATTCCAGAGAGTTTGAAAAGTCTTCCAGGTACTTGCATATTCATTTTTGGCCATATTCAGCTACTGACAACTTCACAGGGCCGAGATGCTTGCAGTATCGGTCAAGATTTTTCATGGAGATGCACCTACAATCATAAGAGAGAACATGTCACTTCTTCAGGATATTCCGCTCACCCTCCGCCTTGGCTTCCCTGACGTTGTATTCCCGGGTGACATCCGTAACGAACTTTACATTAAGCTTTGGTCTGGAGAGTTCCCCACTTCTCACACGCAGTCTGCGCGTCTAAGCATGGCCAACTTTGCTCGTCCCGGGCCATCTGCTCAGAATGTCCAGGTCACCATTGAGGTTCGAGATTCCTCTGGTGCTACAGTGGAGAATGGCATCTCTCTTGGAGCTGGTGAACCACCTGTGACACAGTTTCATTCAATAGTGTTCGCTCGCAACAATCAGCCAACGTATGGCGAACTCATCAAGCTTCAGTTACCTCTCCGGGGTGTGCCTGACTGGCACCTGTTCTTCACGTTTAGGAATAGGACTGGGAATCGTGCCTCGGGGCCGGAGCGAGCCTATGCATTCGCATTCCAACCTCTATTCCCCGGGCAAGGCGCATTCTTAGAGGACGGTAGCCATACGCTGGTGTTGTATAAAGCCGACAGACTGGGCCAAATTACACCAGACATGTATCTCTCATCGTCGCCTTGGGTTTTGCCTGGTCAGCGCCCCGATCAAGTGACAGTTTCCCCCGATCTCCAGAGGCTCGCTCCTCCCCTCCGCGACACCCTCATCATCCGATCTTCTCTATGCTCGACCAAATTTACTCAGAACCCTGTATTGCTCAGTCTTCTCAGGTGGGAGCAGATACCAGACAAGGAACTTCTCTCTACCGTACTCAGCAAGTTCACCTTCGTTGGTGAAGGTGAAATTGTCAAGTTCCTGCGCGACATCTTCGACTCGCTTTTCGGCATCCTTGTCTCTCAAACGAACCAATCTGGCGAGATGGATCATCTTGTATTCAATGCGCTCGTGACGGTTCTCGGGATTGTCCAAGACAGAAGGTTCAGCAACTTCCAGCCCGTTTTGGATGTATACATTGAACAGCACTTCAACTGTGCCACTGCGTCGTCTCATATTATTAGGTCGATGGATAGGCTTTTGAGGAATCCCACCGGCACCGATACAGCATCCCCTCTCAGAGCAGCACTGAAAGTGTGGCATTATATTTTCAAGTTCATCACTCGCGCATGGGAGTTGCAGAAGTCCACGGAGCTTGGGATGTTGGGTGGCGCAACCGCCGAACACCTCGAAACGACATTCAAGAAGGACGTCCGGACACATCTGACGGAGGTCAATCGCATGATGGCGACTGCGTCCCCACCATCCATCATCGGCACGCAGACAATCGCCTTGCAGCACTTTACGTCCATATTACCTGAACTCACAAAAATACTCTCGACCATCGAGCTCGTCACTGTCGTAACAAACTTTGCTAATGCAATATCCAATGCCAAGGGGAAAATTATCATCTGGCGGCTTATCATGTACTTGCAGATCGTGAAAGGGTTCTTGTTCGACGACCCGCAATCACGAACTCTGCTGGTTCAGGCTGTAGTGCTCTGGATCAAGCCGTACTTTGGTCGTTACGACCAGTTCACGCAGACGCACCCAGGGGACTCGGACAGTGCCAAAGATGCATCGCGTGTCAGTTGGATGGAGTCGGTGCGGTTGTGTGTGACCGTTCTTGCTGTGATGTTGGATAAGCTCCAGCAGCAATTGGTTTCCTCGACGGTACTTTCGGACCGTATTTTATTCAGACAAGAGCAAGACAACGTGGAGTATCTACTAATGCTGTTGCCGAGGTGAGCCTGGTTGTCTGCATGTAAGTTCCCCGACTTAGGGTCTTCTTTAGGCTTTTAGATTCGTACCGAGAGTTCCAAAGTCCTGCCAACCACCGTGCTATTGAACGTACAAGGACCCCTACGACCAGCACCGCTGCAGTGCCTGTAACGTTCCCCGAGTCTTACCCATTCTCTCTCTTGATATCACCGCCCAACCCGCCCCGGAACTCTACCAGCGCACCCAACATTGCCGAGGAACACGATATCTTCAACCCCGGTTTGGGAGAGGCCGCTATCGTTTTCCTGTCTCTCATTCTATCTGCCCCTACCAAGCATACATATAATTTTTTGGAGTCAAGCTATGACATCGAGGGGAGGGACAACTTTGCTTCACTTCTCACACAGTTCTTCAAAGTCGCGACGTCGATCCTTGACAATGATGCATGGCCGAACACTTGGCTGAATGTGAACATCTTGGCGCACAAGGTCCTGATCAAGATGATGGACCCAGTAGCAACGCTTTTGAAAGCAATCTTCATCCCTCCACCGTCGGCTGCCCAGCAGTTCAAGTCCGACCTTTGGCGCGATACGTTCCACATGCTCTTCAAACTTCTCTCGTCTGATCAACTCGTTATTGAGGACTTCACTGCACAGGTGTGTGCTTCGAATCCTACTTGATTACCCGCTCAATTCGGCGTAGAAACGTCGTGCCGTCTGGCGGCTTGGTGGCGATATTCGCGGTGAAGGTGCTGAAATCCTGTCACGTCTCTGGGAAGCCCTTAAATGGCCCGAGACTCCCGAAAGAGAAGCATCGCAAGGAGTGAGTATTTGTTCGCCCTCCCAGATCCTGTTACTTACAGTTTTCCAGGGATATCAACCAGTTCTCCACTCTCTCATCGGCCAAATCGTGAATCTATGCTTAAGTCATCACGACTCGTTGCGCAGCAATGCTGTCAACATCTTATTCGGAATGATCATCTCGGAATACCAGCAATTTGGTCACTTTGAGCAAATCGAGAACGAATTAGTGAGGAAGTTGGACTCGCTGTTCATGTCCCAATCGAAGGGCGATGACATCTCGCGCGCCTTCTTCATTGCACAGTTGCGGCAGCTGTTTGAGAATGCGCAGGTGGACGACCCACTCCGGGAACGGGTGTCGACCTTTTTGGATTGCGTAGACGCATTCCTCAAACTCTTGTTAAGTCTTAGACGTCTGCCCGAGGGTGAAGAATTTGCCGATGACCGAATTATTGCTACGGTACGCCCATCCCAAAGCATTGGCAAACATCATCCTGACGCCCCTGATAGTTGAGGTTGATGAACTTCATTCGAGAGATAGGTCGCGAAGAGATGTACATCAAATATGTGCACCAACTCGTTAACGTAGGCAGAAGCGCGACTTTCGTTTCGTATCCTCTGACGCTCATCGCGCATTAGGCCCACCTGCAATCTCAAAATTATGTGGAAGCTGCACTTACTCTCAAACTGCACCCTGACCTCCACGAATGGGATCTATATTCCTTCGTTCCGCCTATGGAAGATCTTGGATTACCCCAACAATCCCAATTTCACCGCAAAGAGACTCTTTGCCTCCTGATTCTTGATTATCTTGGTTCGTCCAACTGCTCTCGAGATGACTCAGATTTTGATTGTCAAATCATTACAGGCAAGGGGAAAGCATACGAGAGTGCAATTGACATATGCAAGGAGCTGGCTAAACAGCATGCCGAAGTGACATTCAACTAGTACGATTGAAATTTCACCGTTTCACTTCAGTGATACTCAAGTTCGCATATGTACAGTACCCGTCTGGCGGAGATCCTCAGACATCAAGCAACTTTGTTGGAGCACATCATTACTGACCAACGCTACTATCCGGACTATTTCCGCGTAGCATTCTTTGGCGAATTTCCAGACGCGATCCGTGGTAAACAGTTCATCGTACGTTTGTATACACCGATATCATTCGTGTTTTCACTGCTGATCAATTCCCACTGTCTAGTATCGAGGCTACGAGTGGGAAAAGTTTGGAGCATTCTGTGAACGAATGCTCAGCAAACACCCAGGATCCCAGTTGTTGAAGACAGCCGGAGACCCGCCTGTGGATGTTCGGTACGGCACCAATCAATACATTCAAGTGACCGCCGTTTCTCCGGAACCGAATCGTACACTACCAATTTTCACCTGTCCTGATGTGCCTCCGACGATACGAAGCTACTATGAACACAGGCAAGTAATTTATACGTCTACTGGCGATCTTGTCCTGATTTCTCGACATAGCTCGGTCAATGTTTTCAGCAGTACCCGGCCAATTACCAAAACCGACCGGGACGGTAACGAAGACGTGTGGCTCGAGAAGACATGCTACACGACCGAGCAGGCTTTCCCCACGGTCCTGAGAAGATCCGATATCACGGAATGGGAAGTCATGGAGATCTCGCCAGTAGATCACGCATATAATGAAGTGGAACAAAAAACTCGGGAACTTGATTTTCTGCATCTGAGATATTCGGCGCTCGCGAAGACTGCCCAAATCTTCTCCACCAATGCATTATGCATGACGTTGAACGATGCCGTAGACCCTTCCGCGGACAGCATCCCTGGATATCGGGAAGCGTTCTTCCATCCCACCAATCTTACTCGGCATACGGACAAAGAGGAACAAGTAGACCGGTTACGGACTGCGATCGATGACCATGTAAGTCCGCAGAGGGTAATATCCCAAAGGAGAGAAATAGACTGATTTTCTTTATAGGTTCGTGTCATAGACAGCTGCCTCAAGCTGCACGGGCAAATCTGCCCGCCAGAGATGCTCCGCTTCCACCAAACCTTGGAAGAACTCTTCCGCAAAAACTTTCTCGAGGAGATTGGGCGGATAGGAGCACAAGGCGGTTTCGAAGACGTCCCACCCCAGTCGTACGCACGAGCCAATGATCGGTCGTCTCTTCACGAGAATGCATCCCTGCAGCAATCGTTTTCGTCAAGTGGCCAATCTAGTTTGCCCGCCCTCTCGTTAAGCACGACTGTCCCTCCTCAGCCCGTGTCGCCGTTCACGCCCTCCAGAGACCATGGGGCTGAGGTTCCGTCTCCCGCCAAGCGCACGCCGCTACAACTTCATGCTGCGCATGTTGCTCGTCACGGCATCAACGGCGTGTCCACTGGAGGACGTCAGGACGCCATGGGCAGCGAAACCAGCACTGGATCTCGTAATTCATTGATCACTGTTGGCAACGCCCCGTCGGTGATAGCCCCGTCGGGCGCGTCGATAGTCACGTCCACCGTCGGGAGCATTAAAGGTCGTTTATCCCGCTTTGGAAGCCTCAGGTCAGGTCGCAGGGGGTGATCGAATGTTGTTGGTCTTCTGACAAAAGAAGGATCAAAGTACTGATGTTTTTGTAGTTTGTGATGTGACCTCTCCCCCACCAAATAAACTTGTCCGTTCGTGTAGTATCTTCAACGTAGTACTGTCATACTTTTTCTCTTTCTCGTGTCTCTCCTTTTTGAAATATCTACCTGAAATTGTTTAATTTCATTCATACCCCGGACGAAATATACCCGTTCAAGGCATACAACATGGAAACGAAAGCGGTAGCGGTATTGCGCTAATTGCAAAAAAAAAAAAAAAAAAAAGTGCATAGAAATCACACAGTCAACTGACAGACAGAAAATTGGGGTGGAAGGGAATATCGATACAGTAGGGAGGAGCAAGTTAGATAATAAGTGAGAATAACGTGGTACCAAGTCGAACAAGCAAAAACTATGCAAGCTGACTCGCTAGCATCGCGCTCGTGCTCTGCTCCCGTAGCGTCTGAAACTCGAACGAGTCGTACGTGTGTGTGAGGTAGGAGGGCGTAGCGTAAATATCAATGGGCTCTGCGGAATCTGATTGACTGAATCCATAAGCTGGTGAATAGATGGGTTCTTGCGGAGATAGTAGCATGACGTCGTTGGTGGGTCGTGTCGCCCACTCATGTTGGACTTGATCTCCCACAAAGGTGGAGGTATCGCGTGCCAGTACCGTCGATGATTCGGCGGGATACATGGAGGACTGAAGAGAGCCTGAGGAGGGCGGCGCTCCATAGGCAATGTCTGGTTCCGGGTAGTAACTCTGCATGATCTCCGTGTCGAGGTACAGGGATTGTAACTGTTCTTCGTGCAGCGAAGGTCGACGATGCATTTCCGGCGATGAATCCGGACTGCACTCGTTCACGAATGGTGGAAGCTCCATGACAGTGGATGCTTGAGAGACGTACAATGCATCCAAGTGTGGTTCGTGTTGCAGCTGGGAAGAGATATCGCCATACGCACTGGAAGTGCCACCCGAAGAGGGTGCGGTGGACATCTCTGGCAGCAGCATTGTGCTGAAAGATGGGGAAGGGACTTCATTCTTGGGCGAACTGGTAGTAGGGGAAGCACAAAGGGACTGTACGAATGAACAGATGAATGATGGTAAAACGATTACGTAGCTTTGACTCACGTATTTTGAAAGAATCTTATCCAGCGCGTGGGGTAAGAGCTTCCAGTCAAACACCTTGACATCCTTCTCTATCTTTCGTGGCTTCGGTTCCGGGAAGTCCATGATGCGCTGGAAGAAAGACTCGAACCCAGGTCGAGTCTTGGATACAGTGGTAGGACGAAGGCCTTCTAAATTTCTGCGAATACGATTTTTCTCGTCGACCTCAAAATCAGCCTCCACGAGCCGCTGAAGCAAATGAATGATATCAACAGAGGTCACACAGCAGGAGTCTGTTTCTTCGCGGTAGATGCATGAGATGACGATGTCATCAGCGTCGTACTCGGCTTGCGAGATGCGCTCGGCGGAAACTATAAGCCTGTTGCCGTCCTGCAAGCGTCGAAAACGGACGAGTCTGCGACCTGCGTGCAACTCTGACTCCTCCCAATCAAAGCAGAAGTTGTCGAGCGGAGTGGTGATATCGAGGATGACGGTTCGGGTAGTGTCTTCGGATTCCGAGCCCATGTGCCGTGACGCACGCCTCAGCGCTGGAGTGATAGGCTGGGTATGGGTGCGGGAACCCTGGGAAGACCCATACTCTGAATCGGAGGAGGGAGGGGATTGTGGTTGACTATAAGGGCTGCGGCGCTTAGAGGAACGGTCCACCCCTTCACCGGAAACGGTGTGGAGAGTGGGCCGGGAAGGCGGATTAGTGACTGTATGCGATGTCTGGGGATAGGCAGGCGAGTGTGTGTGTGTGGATGTTTCTCTGTCGTCTTTCGATGTCGTGTGAGACATGGTCGAGGCTGAGCAGCAGGTAGGACACGCACCGACATTGTGATAGACAAAGTCGCCAAATGTGACGGAATCGACGACCTGATTTTCGGCGTTGACGGCTTGGATGGTTAGAGGGACCATGGCGGAGGAAGACTTTTGCTTGGAAAAGGAGGGTGCATGACCGGTTAGCTGCCAACGACCGCATCCCGGAGAATCTATCTCGTGGACTTGGGTGCTCACGGCCCTCCGGCCAACGACGAGACGGATATTCATACCAACGCCTAGATCAGCCTTGCAGGTGAAATTGACGGAGACGGGAGTGCCTTGGTCGCCCTCGCCGGGTGCATAGTTCATGACCCAGAGCAGGTCGACACTTGAGCAGGCGAGACGGGTTGGGCGGCCAGACGGATCACGGGCATTGAGGTGCAGACTGGCAGTGGTCAAAGAGCAATCCATGCGACCAGATCTGTTAATAGTGGGCTGGGGCAGGGAGGTTAGCAAGGACATGCTGGGGTGAGGGGGGTGAGAATGAGGAGAGATGAAAAGAGATGTAGGCGCACCGGGAGCAGGAATGATATGGGGAACAAGGAAGATGGACGAGATTTAAATTGGGCTCGGGAGGGTATTTGAAGAGATATGTCGATCACGGAGAGCGGGGTACGAAAATGGATAATTGACAGGAAGAGGGGAGCGGGTCAGCGGGGGGGCGGTGTGGACAATGAGAGCACATGGACGCTTTATTATTTCCGTTTTTGTAGCCAACAAGAGCATGATCAATATTGATCATCATGAAGATCAGCGGCAGGGGGGAGGGGGGTCACCAGGACCACGAAATTTAGACCTTCGCGGAGTCTGGACACAAACAAAAGGAGAAATCTCTCTTTCATCAAACGTAATCAGGATATTATAGATCTGGGAACTCAGAATTTTCCCGCGAACCGCTTCTAACCCCCCCCCCCCCTTTCTAAGTAGTTAAGTTCTCAATTGTACAGACACGTAGCGTGACGCGGCTCCCAATGCCCGCTTGCATGATCCGTCGCATCTCCTGTCGCCGTGGCCGGTGAAGGGTGTCCAGACGCACCCGCACTTTCCACGTT
This sequence comes from Boletus rubroflammeus, assembly GCA_038090375.1. Taxonomy (NCBI): domain Eukaryota; kingdom Fungi; phylum Basidiomycota; class Agaricomycetes; order Boletales; family Boletaceae; genus Boletus; species Boletus rubroflammeus. Next base: position 18,363 of record JBBPMQ010000203.1, on the reverse strand, counting down.
CGCTGCGCCGCTGGGCGGTGGTTCGGTTTCCTTTGTTACCCATATTCTTGCCACAGGCGGGATATGGCCCTCTGCTGAGAGCACCCGCTCACAGCTCGTACAACGGTCCACAAAAAGTCCTCGGTAGGAGACAAGCACGCTCTACCAGATCAACATTAGCCAACGCAGTCACAGCTCCCCAACCGCGCAGAATCCCCACCATCAGAATTTGAACGGGCACGCGTGGATGCGACAATATCATCTTCGTAATATATTGAGACAGCCCTTGAAAGGCTAAATAGTCCGACTGCTCGTGGGGCAGCTTCTACTTGATTGTTCCATATAGCACAATCATCAGTGATGTGGTGGGCCAAGCGAATGTAAAGGCATACCCTTTCCCTCGGACCAAATGCAGCGACGCTCTCCACGATAAGCGGACTATCCAGGTTCGTGAATATGAGCGATACGTATGCAGTGAGCACATCCGGTATTATAAAGCGGAGCACTACGGGGCTAGAAAGCCTCCCGCTGTGTGATTTCCAAGCACCACCGTTGGTGTTGTTCGATGATGCCGCCTTGAGTTCGTAACCGATTATCTTGGTCCGTGACCAGATCGCTAATCTGCACTTGGGCAATGCAGTGTCCGTTTCAGCAGCGGTCGACGACTTTGATTCTGCAACGTTTCCTTGGCTGAACTCGCGCACAAACTCAAGCAGAGATTCAGCTCGCATCGCAGGTGGATCGTCCTCGGGAGGCGCGAAGAGTGACGAAGATCGCGGCGGTGGGGGTACGTAGGGTTGTGGAGAGCCGACTGGAGACTGTGGTCGTCTGCGAGGACATACAGTCTCGTGCCAACTTCGATTCAACATGTGCAAACGTACTTTCGTTTCCTTTCTCTTCGAAAAGACAAACCGAGTTCGGTTTGATCAGCGTCTTCACTAGCGCGCGCTGCTCGCAAGGCCTCCTGTACCTTGTCGGAGCATAGCACGTCCAGAAAGTCCTTCAACGCGCGAAAGTCGTGAGTAGGTGTGGAGTTGAACGCGACTGCAAATTCCCGATCGATTGCTGGGTCGAACGGAGGAGGGAAATCGGCCAACGGAGAAGTTGACGGGGGTCTGAGGAGTACGGTGGGTACATGTCGAACTGTTTGCAGGCGATTATGGACGTCTGTCAGCGTTTGAATACGGTCTTGGAAGCTTGGTGGAGGTGTCACGGCGTTTGGTGTTCCCAATGCCATCGTTCGAGGGCCGATGACCGACAGGGTGAATTGTTGCACACAAACTAAAACGGGACACGACGGCGGCGGCGTCGGAGCGACTAACTTATCCAGTCTCCGGCGTGTGACGCTCGGCCGTATGGCGGTACCGGCTTTCTATCAATCATAGTTCTAGCATCTCTCTTCGTTCCTGACCCGATCGTTCTCCATTGAGCTCTACCAGGGCCTGATAAGAATGCGACCCGCTCTAGTCCGACTTCATTACATCTGATCGATTGTGTCAACCATTATGATCGCCATATCACTTGCGCTTGGTGTCCAGGTCCTATATTCATTCCCAAAGGCCGATTTCGTGTCACACACCGCCGCCGATAATTGTTATCCTAGCCTCGTCTTGACGAACACTGGGCAAGTACTTGGTGTACGTACCAGCGACCGGTTTGAATTGACCCTGGAAGTAGTAGTCTGTCCCTTGGACCCACAATATTACTCGGATGTCCATGTGGTTATGTGTACATTCAGCTGCTGAGCCTCACGGTCGCTGAAAACAGATCGTCATCGGACGATGAGATCAATCATCTGGTTTGTTACGATGAGATAACGAACGCCACCTTGCATCACGCTTCTGCCTGCGCACGCTTGAGCGACAGCAGTGATGTAAGTCACGAGAATTAGGTTCCATCAACCACCCCATGAGAGAGAGGAAGAAAGATAACAAAAGACCTTATATTTCCAGACGTAAACGCCTTAGGGAGATGGAGATGGTATCGTGGTCACAACACGCAGGATGCCTAGAAATGACGACCAGCATTACCTGGTAAATCGACTAGCGGAATCGGGATACCGAGAAGAAGAAACATTCAGCGATTACCGAAGCGATTACCCATTTCTATTGGACGTATGGTTTCGCTTGAGATCCTAACATGCGGTTGACGCTGGAGACTGAGAACATATGCACCCTTCAAACACAGTTTTGAACGAGGCTAGCCCGAAGTAATCGCTATGCTGACGAGGCCACACCGCTGTTGATGTATTTCACCGAGCAGCAAGCATGCAGTCTCGACGCCACCCGAAGAAATGCAGAAGCAGTGGGCGCCCTTTAGGTTTCGGTATGCAGTTGATAATTCTGCATTACATTCTGTTGGTAACTCGAACTCTCTCGTGGTTATCTACGCCGCACAAACATTATGCACGACCATCCCATTAAAAGTTAGATCATACACACCTGTGCTCCAATCCATTCCTCAAGTCCAAGTGAGGCTAGAACAGCTTTCTCTTGACCACTCTGATAACGGCCGTTCCCGAGCCACAGGCCAACGTCAGTGAATTCCCCATTTGACTCCTCACTGAATGGTCCTGCTAGAATACTGTCATGGAAGTTTGAAATAGCGGTTGCCCGAGCCCCTGACGTGAGCTGTCGCATAAATTCTGGGAATTCCCCGTCGGGTGGAGAAGCGCCTGCGGCAACGAGGGTCATGGCAGACTCTGGGTATGTACGTCGGAAATGACGAGGAGGTTTCCGGTGTGGTCCGAAAGCGCTGGTGAAACTGGTAGAGCGCATTCAGGGTGTTGACGGTTGCTGTACCGAGCGAAAAATCGCGCGTAGCGGTTTGCAAGGACATAGAACCCATGAATCTAGTGTGGGCCTTGGCCCGGAGAAGGCGGTTGAGTCGACTTGGGTGAAGGACCAGGTTCGGTCACTCACGTCAGTATGTGGCTTATCGTCGAGTTCGACATCCCATTCGACTCAAGTAGTTGTTCAACATCGCATGCAAGCTTTCAGCTATCTAGGGTGATGGGTCAGCGCCTCATGAGGCTCGATTTACGAGGACGAAAAAAAGATCGACATATTATTTGGACAACAATGGTATCATAGGACCCCAGTTGTCAGCTTGCAGCGTGACAGGTTGAATGTGACATCCGGCCGGCCCTATCATTGAACCACATAGTAGTACACTCTGCCACCCCCCTTCCCTTTTTCTTTACGGAACCATAGTGGAACTTCATCCGACAGCGGCGCATAGGTTTTATGTTACGGTCGGCAGGAAAAAATGCTGCGCTGAACAGGCAAGTCAATGAAACGGAATAGTTCCCAAAATATGCTCAGTCATCCATCAGATTCAAGTTCATTTCTTCAAGCATGCCCTCACCAATGCCTGGGGCCCTCTACTTACCCAGGTATAGATTGGGCTATCAAGTCATTTATTTCCGCCTTGCATCAACCGTAACTTCCAAGTCTGCTACCGATCACACTGTTCTTCCCCCAAACCCACCTCGGGGAAACAAGAAGATAGAGCTGAAACCTGGTCCTGTAAAGCCCACCGCACTCCGGTTAGACTCGATACCATCTCGACGACCCTCGCAAGACTCGTCCTCGCCCTCTTTTTACCGTCCTCCCCGCCACACCAAGCCCCCTAAACCTATCGAATCCTCGCTCAGCGCGTTAGCTCTTGCGAAACAGGACATCACTTCTGCATCTGAACGTGGCGTGCTGGAGCCACCGCTAAAAGATGCTACACCCTTCAAGCGGTTCGCCCATCAAGCGTTCCAACTCTTGGTGTGTTGTCAATTTTTCTCCGAGGTCTGGGTTAACACTCGCTCGTCCCCAGAAATTTTACTTTAGGGGTCTCAAGTCAATAAATACCCACAGAAAGCAGGTGGCTGCAATCACCGCCCGTGCAAAATCCGGTGATGCTTTGCCTTCTCGAGCAGAACAACGTTTCATCGAAATGTACAGACGAGATGTTCTCAAGCAAGTCAGCCTTTTCGTGATGGATTGTGTTGGGACTCATTTTGTTTCTAGACTCTTACCATTCTTGGTGATCATTCTTGTGGCAGAGGAGCTAATTCCTTTTGTTGCACTCTATGTTCCCCGCATGCTCCCTTCGACGTGTGTATTGCCGGGCCAACGGGACCGTATCGTATATAGAGCGCGCAACCAACAACTCACCGCGCTCTTCACTCACCATGGCGTATTTGAGGCCATTTGTAAAGAGGGTAAGCAGTCCGGTTTCGTCCCAGCAAAGAACATGGGGAATCCGGGTGCAGTATGCAGGTATGATGGATTGTCTGTCTCGTTGCCTCGACCGCTTACCTCCGTAAAGTATTCTTGGGCTACCAGCTTGGGGTCCTTCTCCCCTCAATACATGGCGGATACATAGGCATCTGAATGCCGTCGCTCTGGATGATGAAAGGTTGCGACGTGAAGGTTGTGGCCGGCATTTGGCGATCCCCGAGCTTGAGGAGGCACTGCTTGAGCGTGGAATGTGAGTCCTCGATATTCCTCCTTGGCTATGGTGTGCCGATTTTTGAACCGTGATTCAGGATACCGGAGTCTGATAGCCCTTCAGCGGATGCCATGAGAGCTCACCTAAATTGGTGGCTGGATAGCGCTGAGGTGTTGCCAGCAGGCTCCAATCTTGTCAGCAGACGCTTGTTGATGCTTGGTCTGATCGGCTCGCAGAAATAAATCATTCCTCAGCATCTCGTTGATCATATCACTTCTCATTGTTGAGCGAGCGAACGACATTCCCCCTCGTGGATTGATTGTACACTACTAGTAGAATGTCAATACAACTCACTGTCCTTCGTTCCTATGCGAGTTCACATTAAAACCGAAGTTCAGAGAATGCTTCCCAGCTGGCACGTTATTACAAGAACTGTCCGAGAGCTAGTAATATATCAGATTTAACCATCATACTACGGTACATACTTGCCATACTACCAAGTTCCTACAACTTCACCGTCACAATATCCCCACATTTTGCCGCGATCCACATGTCCGCAGACCTGAAGGTTACAGATAGTACGAGAAACCCGAGCGCTTTTGCGCAGTCAGGTGTAAATGAATCCCATGCCTACATGCTCACGCAATGCTTTCTGGGGATGCTAAAACAATACGCAAAAGAGCGAATACATCATTCACTCGCTGAAACGATCAGCCGTCCGTCATGCCGAGTCCATCGCCGGCGGTTGGTGACAAGAGGCACAAGTAAACAACGAAAGAATTCGAACCCCACCACCCCTATCAAATTTCTCGTACCCACACCTCGGTCCGCATGGGACACACGAGGTCGCGACACTCGAACCGCGGTCGAGCGTATCGGGAACGTGACAAGAGAGACGCCACGCTCGAACTACGCACCCATGCCGTGTGGTTCTCCCAACTGGCCTCCGTACGTCCGGTCCGTTCGTGATATCGCGGTCTCAGCGGTGCGACGATGGACAGTGCTTGTAACGCTGGTAACTCGAGTTGATCGAGCACCGTCTTCAGCTTCTCGGGGTCTCCAAACTCGAGCATGTCCCTGTCAAGACGGACGTCCAAGTAGAGGAGGGATGGCATGACGATCCTGTGATCGCTCGGGGGCGGTAGCCGGAAACGGAGGGCATGGCGCGAGAGCGAGAGCGTGAGTGTGAGGTGCTGGAGACTTGGAAAGTCTTGGAATCGGAGCGCGAGATCGAGGGCCATGTTACAGTCAAAGGAGAGGTGCGTTATTTGCGAAAAGATGGCGCGGGGAATGAAATTGATCGATGTCCCATTTCCTTTGGACGTGATGCGCTTGAGATTGGGGGCAGAAAAAAAAGCGTGCGTGTTTGGTTCCAGGGGTTGGTCGATACGATGGACGGAATGAAGCGCGATGATGATGGATTGCAGCGCTGGTAAGCTCGCACGATCCATGAAATGGTGCAAATACGTCCTATTGACGTTCAAGCACAAATCTCTCAGATGAGCGCTGTGCGCAATTGCGAGCTGAAAAATGTCAGAGCACGACGCGTTTCCGTTCGGCCCGAAATCGGTGTGCGGAGGACATGTAATGCTCATGCGGATAGGGCGCATGCGGGATCGATCAAGCCACTGCTTCACCATCTGGACTTCGAGCTCGTAGTTCCACGCGCCACGATCGTGTAGCGCGATGGACGACCATAGCTCAGAGGTACCCTGTACGACGGTTCGCCACCGGCGACACACGTGTGTGAGGACCAGCGGTGCGGAACGCGTGTCCGGCACGATGTAGGGATCCTCCGGTAGGCAGTGTTGAAAGATCTCTTGGAGTACTTGGTCAGGTATGGTGCGCACAGGGCTGAGCCGTGCACGATGGATGGACACGCGACGTTGAACAGCGTCGCGTTGACGTTCTAGGAGACGCATCTGCGCGTGTGCACGCGCGATGCGTATCCGACATTCTTCAATGTCTTCATCGATGTGTTGAAGTGTGACGCAATCTTGAGCGAGTGCATGTTGAGCCGAGACGTACTCGGTTGCGTGGGGCGGAGACATTGAGTCGACAATGTCAGTCTGGGCCTCGGGCGGAGGAAGGTTATTGAATTTATCGATCTTGTCGAGTACCCGTGCGGGTATTTCCATACGTCCAGTGTCTGGCATGACGAAAGATGCTAGAAACGAAGCTCAGAGGTCTGCCAACTCTGGAAATTCAAGGGCGTTCCGGAAAGGCTTACTGGTATGACAAGATTGTGGGGGGAGTCAACACAAGGGCTTCTGTTCTGTCACTTTTATAGGGGAACTCACAGCCGTGCTACCCGCTCGGACGGGTCATCCTACAGGTTGGGCTTAGCTCACCACCGAGCTACAGCATGTCATTCCATCATGCGGCGTGAATGCATCAGAATGACTCCACTCACCTCGGTTCAGTGAAGTTGACCCCAAGTGTATACTGAGTTTCATTGGCTGCGTTGGCGCCAATGCGGTCCAGCTGCGGTGCAGAGTCGTTGCAAATGCCGCATCGTTGTGATCGGTACATACTTTACCTTGACCAGTGAAGGGTCCGCCAGGGCTCATAGCCGTCCATTAAGACATATCGAGACATTGACATGATCTCGTGTTTTCGAAGATGGCATGATATCCGAACAGAAGGTCGCGGACATGAGGACCAAGAGCCAAGCTCAAGTTTGTCGTGTGATTACTCTGCAAGTACCTTCCGTATCCGGATACCTAGCTGCGGACCATCATGGGGATCCGGCTCACCACGACTACGGTCGGTGGTCCAGGGCGGATGTCATCTAGTACATGCTTGTATACATACAGTTAACAATACGAGATCGTCCTAAATATCGAATCTACGCTCTTCCATCCCTTTGACGCCAGAGGTCACGATCCGTCGCTCATCGAACACGACGGTGCCCCGTCCATCCACATGCTTGGACCCGACGACTGGCCCCGCAATCTCCGTCCCTTCCCCACCCTCCAGATCCCAGACCCATATCGACCCGTTGACACCAAGACTGACACAGCGGCCATCCGCCAAAGAAAGCGCAGAAACAGGTCCCAGTGGTCCATGGAGCGTGCGGACGAAACTGAGCCTTGGTGCGTGTGTCGAAGAGAACGATGGCATGTACAACCGATAAAGCTGGAGTTGCGTCGATGTATGACTCGGTGGAGAGACATAGGACGTTGACGAAGAGGACGAGCCGGAGGACCCATCGCTCGACGAGTCTTCGTCGTGCGACGGGGGTGATGCAGAAGTGTCGCCGGGGGCGAGGACGACCCATTTGCCATCCGTCCTTGTATCGGCAACCTGTTTCACTTTGCGTCCCCACTGCGCGCGCATGACCTTTAATTTCTCATCGTCTATCCAACCTTGAGGAACGTCAAAGGCACGTGCCGAGCGTGTCCTAGCGACAGTGAAATTGGCCGAGGAAAGCGACGCTGGACCGGTTGTCCCAGAGAGTGCAGCAGTGGGTGCCACGGAACCGGAGGATGAGATGATGAGCTCGGTGACACCAACACTCCAGTGTGCCGGGTATACTGGGATGGCATATGCCAAGATAAGCTTGTAAGACGTCGAGGAGGGCATGGCGGACAGGACCAAAGAGGTTGGCGGATGGCTCGTGAATGAGCTGAGTGAATGAGTGTGGGTGATTGTGTCCCCAGTGAGGTCGTACACCATGAGTGTAAACGTGTAAGATAAGGTGACGAGTAATGGGTGATGGTATGCAGCGTGCATGACATGAGACCGGTGGCGATGCAATGGGACATAGGCGAACTTTGGAGACGGCGAAAACGATAAGGGGTCGTACTCATAGACAGTGAACTCCCCTGTCGATAAGAAAGCCGCGAAACGGAGAAGACTGTCGGGTTTAACCATTTTAGATGACGGACGAGACTGGTCGATTGCTATGGTGGACATTCCCACCGGAGCGGTGGTAGTGCTAGATCTGCACTTGAGTGAATGGACCGTATTCGGACGAGATCTGAGTAAGATTGTGGGTTGGTGAGACATGTCTGAGGAAGCAGAGATGGTGAGAGCGCCAGCCAGCAGGACGTGAAACCTTGGCGTCACTGTTACTAAGGGAGGACTTTGGGAGGGCGAGGGTGTGGATGGAGCACTACCACCCAAGCTATTTACAACGCAACGACCTTGGTTGGGTGGATGAGATAGCCAATGTAAGAGAGTGGCCTTGATAGTGCCCACCATTTCTCCAGTTTGAACTTATGCGGTACATCCACTTCCAGTTGAGACTCTCTGAGTCGTCTGCCGGAAGGGATGCACGGGTCGGGAGTGCCTTTATCAAGCGACCCTCTATTCTGTTGTAAAATCCCCTTCCACCTCGAAGGCGGGCTTTGCCAAAGTTTCTGACGAAGAGTATCTTCCAGAGCTGTCGACGACGCCAGAAAGGTGTTACATCGCTGATGCTTGTCTCTGCAAGGCAATATATGGGAGATACCTGGTTGTCACGCGCCAGTCTAGAGCAGTTCTTGTTGGCGGCCTGAACGGCACATAGATCCCTCGAGTTGAGGAATGAGAATATGAAGAGGACAAGCTCGTCATACAGGGCATTGTCAAAGGATGTGATGACACCCCGGGCGGATTGTGAATACAGGCCATGTTGTCGCTTTGGTGGAGGCAAAGCCGGGGCTGGAGACGAGCGTCGTTTAGATGCCATCGCAGCGTGAGTAAGAGAGCGAGTCGTGGCAGCGGCCAATCCTTGTTCGACTGCACGTCCTCCTTGGACGCCATCACGAAACTCTAAAGCCTCGAGATGCACCGTCTCCACCACCCTGACGTGCCGTGGACGCGTGCTCCATCATTCATACAGCACGTTTCCGCAAGGTATTTATTCTCCCCTGATCTCATCTCCTCTTTCTCTTCAGCTATCAACCCAACAACGCCCTGGTACGGATCTCAACGACAGATGTTTGAATCTTGATCTCAATGTGTCCCCTCCAGGTTCCCTCATGGCTTCGGTCAATATCGTCTTATTCGGAGAGACAGGTGTCGGCAAGAGCTCCGTGATCAACTTGATTGCGGGTCGGCAGGTAGCGAGCATCTCCCCAGACGCCGAGGGACGTACCTTGTCCTCCCGACGCTACAGCTTCGCTGTCGGCCCCAGGACCTTCCACGTATGGGACACCGCCGGGCTTGAGCAGCCAGAGATGGGCGCAGTCGGGTACATGGCTGCCATCGAAGGCGCCCTCGCGCTCATCCAGCAGCTCGCCCAGCAAGGCGGCGTCGACCTCCTTCTCTTCTGTATGCGCGGGAACCGCGTCACAGCGACGACGCAGAGCAACTACAGGCTGTTTCACGAGGTGCTTTGCCGGTCAAAGGTACCTATCGCGCTCGTGATCACCCACCTCGAACGGGAATTGGACATGGAGGCGTGGTGGACGCGCAACCTGGCCAGTCTGGAAAAGTATGGTATCAGACCGGCGGGACACGCGTGCGTCACTGGGCTGCCGACGCACAGCAAGTACCCAGAGTCGAGAGCGAGCATCGAACGACTGTTGCGCGGATACAATGGGCAGGGAAAGTACCTCATGCCGGCCGATTCGTGGTTCATCGAGTTCTTGCGGTTTTTCGGGTGGTTCGCTCCCCCGAAGAAGGACTTGAAGAAGAAGGAGCTGTTGAAGCTCCTGACGAAACGTTGCAAGTTGAATTCAAAGCTTGCACAGGAGCTTGCGGAGAGGTTGATTCAGACCCGTGCATGAGGGCGATGTCCTGCGATATTCACGTTCGTTTTCCGGATAGCTTAACTTAACTGATGACTTGACATCTGCAGTATCTAGTGGCTTCGTCGTGTATGATACTTATGCCGCCTTTACCGTAATGTTGTACTTTTGAATTTCTCACCATGGCACCTTCACGAGGCCCACAAACACTCGCTCGCACACTACACACGACTCTCAGCGGCCATCGCGGTCCAGTGCACGTCATCCGCTACGCCAAAGGGAACGCTAAATACATCCTCAGCGGTGGCCAAGACCGCACCATCCGCCTCTGGAACCCCGACTCGGGCGCCGAGATCAAATCGTTCGAAGCGCACGGATACGAGGTCCTCTCCATATCTGTGTACGTATGCCCCCAGATCACACACACACCATCGTCGGCGTTGGGCTGACGGCCATCCGTTTGCTGTACCTCCAGGAGCCATGACAATGCCAAGTTTGCGTCGTCGGGCGGAGACAGGTCCGTCTTCGTCTGGGACGTCGCGACGGGGGTGACGAGCCGTCGATTGGCGGGTCACATGGGCAAAGTGCACGCCGTCGAGTTCAACGCGGACGCGAGCGTGTTAGCGAGCGGTGAGGCCCCCAGTCACGACCAAAAAACATGGGGGGCAGTCTCTCTTACTCACTCTTGAATCACGCTTTCCCCCGTTCCATCGAACAGGCTCGTACGATGCGACAATCAGGCTATGGGACCTACGGTACGTGGTGCCCGCGTTTCCCCCCTCCTCCCCTTCGTTCCTCAACGGGCGTGCGTCTCTAGATCCCAGTCCCGTGCGCCGATCCAAGTGCTCGAAGAAGCCCGCGATGCGGTGCAGGCACTCCACGTCGACCCGACGAGCATCATCGCCGGTTCCGTGGACGGCTACGTCCGCACGTATGACCTCCGCAAAGGCGAACTCCGCGCAGACTTTGTCGGACGTGCGTTCCCCCTTTTTCCTCTCCCTCGTGCTGCACGTTCACTTTTTACGCAGAACCTGTTACCTCGGTCGTTCCGTCTGCAGATGCGACGACGCTCCTGGTTGCTACCCTCGACTCGCACGTGAGGCTGTTCGACGCGGTGACGGGGAAGCTCTTGAATGCGTTTACGGGGCATGCACACACGTCATATCGATGTCGCGCTTGTTTTGGGCACGAAGAAGCGAGCGTCGTGTGTGGTGACGAAAATGGCCAGGTGTGGGCTTGGGACTTGGTCGACGTAGGTGATGACGTGCTGACGTCGGATCAGGGAGCTGATATCATGCGTAGGCGGCAGTTCTGCAGCCGAATCCTCCACCCAAGGTGCACAACAAGGTGATCACTTGGACGGAGCACCATCCAAGCGAGGCCGGGGAGATGATTACTGCAAGTGCTGATGGGACTGTCAAAGTGTGGAGACAAACATGAAGAACCACAGAATTAGACATTCCTAGGTACAAAACGAAAGTAGACGATAGTAGTAATACAACATGAAACCAACTTTAGCATTAGTGACCAGATCCATCCATGACAGCCTTTAATCATTGTCTGAGCATACCCCTCGTGCCGGTAGATTCCCTCTGATCTTTCGAATGGTCGGCTGCGGAGCCAGTGCTCTCCCAGTCCGAGAGGCTGGATGCGGTAGGAGATGCGAGGCCAGCGGTGACCATGGAAGCGGTGTTCCCGGCGCTGGATATGCTGAACGCGCCCGAGTCCCGCACGACACCAAACTCGCCAGGACCGACGAGCTCGACGGTTTCTGTGAGGATCGCAATGCGAGTCCAGCGACGATACCTTGTGTACTTGCCCATCCCGCCCTTGCAGCTTGCACCTTCCCACTTGTTATCGCCATAAACCCAGCCTTCGGGGTCGGTCACGATGTCGTCCTCGTGGGCTGGGATGATGGATGGATCGGGAATGTGCTGATCGGAAGGGGGTTTCTTGTCTCGTTCTGGGGATTCGCTGGGACCGCTTCCGGAAGGATCTCTTCCTCTTGCGGCACGCAACATGCGGGCGGCAGTGCCGGTGTCGTCGAGTGTCTCCTTATCCTTTTGGGGCGTCTTTTCTATTCTCCATAGGCCATCGTGGCCCTCCTTTCTAACGACGACCCGCCATTCTGGTTCTTCCCAGGTCCACCTGGCCAAGCGCTTTGCTCTGCCGTGTTTTCCGACGGGGACAAAGGAGGTGGTGGGGGACGGGAGCGAAAAGGTGGAAGGGGGAGGGAGGGGCACCTGTGAGGCGCTGCACCAAGATGGGCGTTCACCGGGGAGGAGGGCGGCTGTCCAGTCGAGGCCGACCCACCAGCGCTGGTTCTCGTAGACGGTGAAGAGGAAGCGAAGGGGCGGGGACGGGCGTGGTGCAGAGGGGTCGTCATCGGGATTGGACAGTGCGTTGGTGTACTCTGTGGCGCCGGAAGCGGGGCGGGAAGCGTATTCGGGAGGGGGAGATGGCGTCGGTTCCGTGGAGAGGGGAGTGTCAGAGAAGAGGGCGTAGGTGTAGTGGAATGCCCAGCGGATGTATGCGCTGCGTGCGAGGGCGGCACGTGCGTTGCGAGCCCAGCGGGCGCGGTGTGTGAGGAGGAGTGTGCCGGAGATGGCGATGCAGATACGGAGGGGGACGAAGTAGGTGAGGACGAGGTAGGGGAGGTAGAGAAAGGCGGCGATGCGGAGAAGTGTCAGGGACGGGGGCGGGACGGAGTGGTCGGGGAGGAGGGCATGTATGGCGGCGAGGTCGTCGACGAGGTCATGTACGGTGGATTCTGTCGCGGGCGGGGGCGGGGCGGGCTGAGCGGGGGAGGACCAGTGGCGGAGGGCGAAGACGAAGAGGACGGCAAAGGGGAGGAAGAATCTGGGGAGGGGTGAACGCTGAGCAGGGGAGGGGAGAAGTGGGACGTACCTGAGGGTGAGGTCGGCAAAGAGACAGAGGGACCACCAGAAGGCGAGGAGGAGGGCGGACTCTTCCCACGGGGCGGACCAGGAGAGCACGTCGGCGAGGTGTCGGACGTCGTGGATGAGCGGGGCGAGGGGCAGCAGATGCAGCGTCAACGGCGGGGGCGTCGCCGACACAAAGTCGAGCAGCGCGGACATGGCCGAGCAGAGCAAAGAGTCTGAGTGAGACAATATCGACGCGTTTCATCCACCTAATGATATCGAGGCTTGTGTATATTTTAACTCGACGACGACAACAACGACGACAATGACGAGCGATGGCTGAACTGGCCACAGGTGCCATCGCTCATCGATGAACTGCCCCCGGGAAGCTTCTCGGCTCCCCTGGGAGCGACGAGGCAGAGCAAAGGCTGAGGACATCGAATGAGGCAATATTGACGCGTTTCATCAGTCAGAATTGCGCAATCCTGGAGCAATCCTCGAGGCTTATATTTAACTCGACAGACACGATGAGCGTCCGTTGGCAACCATGGCTAAACCCACAGGTCTCCATCGCGAACTGTCCGCGCGACAGGTGCAGATGATCGCCATCGCTGGCACCATCGGGACCGGTCTCTTCCTCGGCACTGGCAAGTCTCTCTCAGAGGGTGGTCCCGCCAGCATGCTCATCTGCTATGCCATCATCGGCTGCGTCGTCTACATCACCCTCCTCCTCCTCGGCGAAATGGCCACACAGTACCCCGTCGCAGGTACCTCCTCCTCTCTTCCCTTCTCCTCTGCTCACACCCCTTAGGGTCCTTCAACGAGTACACCTCCCGTTTCTTCTCCCCTTCATACGGCTTCGCCCTCTCCTGGAACTACTGGTTCAACGACGCCGTCTCCGTCGCATCGGATCTTACCGCCGCCCAGCTCGTCCTCCAGTTCTGGACCCCTTGGCATCCCTGGGTCATCAGTCTCCTCGCCTGGGTCATCCTCGTCTCCATCAACTCACTCCACGTGCGCGCTTACGGCGAACTAGGTAAGTACCTCCCTTCCCCTCACCCCCTGCATATCTCACCTCTCCTCAGAATACTGGCTCGCCTTCCTCAAGGTCGTCACCATCGTCATCTTTATCATCCTTGGCATATTGGTCAACGTCGGCGTAAACACCCACCACACCTACATCGGTGCTCATAACTGGTCCATCCCCGGCGCACCCTTTGTCAATGGTTTCTCTGGCTTTGCAAAAGTATTTGTCACCGCCAGCTTTGCATGCACGTCATCTCATCACTACCCTCTCGCCCTCACTCATCCCTCTGCAGTTGGCGGAACCGAAAGCCTCGGCATCACCGCCGGCGAAACAAGGAACCCGTCTAGAAACATGCCTAAAGTGATCAAATTGGTTTTCTGGCGGTAAGCCTAGCAACTCGCCCTTCCTCTCGTCTTTACACCCCCTCTAGAATCCTCTTGTTCTATATCTTGAGTGTTTTGCTCATCGGTCTCAACGGTATGTGCGACATGCACCCGCTTTCCATCCCGATCTGCTCATACTTTCGACAGTCCCGTGGGATTACCCAAACCTCTCAAACAAGTCCACCACCACATCCCCATTCACCATCGTATTCAGCTTGGCCGGTTCAAGTACGTCCCCTCCCCACACTTGCAACCTTGGCCCTGATCCCCATCAGCCGTTGCCGCTTCTTTCATGAACACCGTCATTCTCAGCTCCGTCTTTTCTGCCGGCAACCATGCTCTCTTTGCCGGTACCCGCGTTCTTTACGGCCTCTCTGTCGTCTCTCCTCGTAGACAAGCCCCTGCCATTTTCTCAAAGACTACACCCGCCGGCGTTCCCATATTTGCTTTGCTAGCCACCAGTAGTATCAGCATATTGTGCTTCGCAAGTAGCTTTATTGGCAGCGGTCAGCTTTGGGGATGGCTACAGAACATCGTCGGCGTCTCTAACCAAGTAAGTTCAATCTTCTTCCACCGTCCCCATTCTCACCGCTTGCAGATTGCATGGCTATCCATTGGTCTTTCCAGCTTGAGATTCAGAAAAGCCTGGATTGCCCAGAACCGCTCCGTGGACGAATTAAAGTTTTACGTTGGCTGGACATGGCCTTGGGGTCCTTATTTCGTCGTACGTTGCATCACGTTCGGCCACTGATACACACTCAATCCGTTGTAGATCATCACCGTTGCAGCGTTGATCCTTAGTAAGTCGTCTCGCGTTACATAGTCCAGTCTAACTCCATCTCCACAGTCCAAGGCTGGTCCTCCATTTTCCCAAAGTTTTCCGCTGTCGACTTCATTTCGTTTTACATCGAAATACCCGCCATGATCGTCATGTACATTGCTTGGACACTCGCCAAGAATATCGCCGCTACCAAACCAAAGGCAGTGGCTCCAGGTAATCTTCCCTCGGGGCCCACTGATGAATTGACACCTCTGATCCCCAACGACTCCCGTGGCCACGCAAGAGGACACAAGAATATATTTGACATTGTTGACATTTATAGCGTAGATTTGTATAAAGACGAGTATGTGGAAGATGCCGATGACGAACTTTATGACGAAGAGGTGAAACAGAATCTACACGGTCGGTTTGGGTGGTTATGGAAGTTGTATTATATCGTTGCCTAGGGTTCCGGTCACGGAGCGTTGACTCCTATCCAAGTGGTCAGACTTGTAATCAGTCCTTTAGTGTGAGATTGTAATTTACGTTACTCGCTTTGCACGCATGGGTCACTTTGCCGGAGTGGTTAACGGGATCGCCTGCTACTCAGCAAAGCGGTTGGTCTATGACCGCGAGTGTTCGAATCGCTCAGGTGACGCTTTTTTATTTCTCTTCGTCCAAAGATCATTTTGTCCAGCTCAAGAATTTGAATCGTAAACTGTTTCATTGACCTGACCGATCATGAGCGCGAACAAGTACGCCAACCTCCCCGATATCGTTCGTACCACGCTTTCGTACCAGTCCGTGACTGATCTTGTTCAATCAAGGACACTGCACCGGACGTCTACGAAACAGAGGACGTCTTTCCATCGTCTCACGACGACGTGCGTATCCCTATTCCCCAGTATCAACGCGTTGCTGATTTCTCGTAACCAGGGTGGGGACTCTGACTCTGACGAACTTTCTACCGCACGTACCCGGGCGAGGGCAGCTGCCGATGGCATAGCGACGAGCCGCGAAGAGCTCGACGTGAGCAACCTGATCAACCCCGAAGAAGCTAGCAAACGTTTTCGGAAAGCTGAACGCGCCCGTACGTCCACCCCCTCCCTCCTCCTCTTCCTTCTCTGGGTTCCATATCTCGTTCATCCATTGCGACTCAGGACTCAAGACTCACATATCACGCACAGGTCGCCAGCGTACGCATTACGCGTACCCACCCTCGCCCTCGTCCAGTCGTTCCCGCTCGTCCTCCCGCTCGCCCACCCGTTCACTCCCGCTACCCGCACGTCTACGCGCTCTCCAAGCCGAACTCGCAGCGCTCGAAGCCGAGCTCGAGGACCCGTCTAACCCGGCGCTGCAAGCGCGCGAAAAGGACGGGGAGGGCGTCGATCCAGGGGAGATGATCCGGGGATTGGTAGATGTGCGGAGGCGGTTGGAGAAGGTGAGGAGAGGGAGGGAGGGGAGAGGGAGGTTGGTCGGTGTCGTCATTGGGGAGGGTGAAGCCAGGGACAGGGACAGTGAAGGCACAGATGGGGAGGATGACGATCACGAAGAGGTCAAGGGTGGGACGGTCAAGGGTAGTAGGGACGTCCCAGAAGCAAGGAGCATTGCGGAGATGGATGAGCGGGTCGGGGAGCTCGAAAAGTTGGTCGGGTCTGTGAGCGCGACGTTGGACGAGGTGAGGAGGATGTGGACGGTCGATGTCTAACCGTCCCAGGGCTGACTGCGTCGTTTCTATTAGGCCTCGCCCCTCACGCCTCCACTTTTGCCGATGCTCATGCGGCTCAATAACCAGCTCACGCTGCTTACCCAGCCGCGACACATCGATTCCGTCTCTAGGCGACTCAAGCTGCTCCTCTCGGACTTGGAACGCGTCTCTGCCAGTCAAACACAAAAGCGCCAACAAGCTGGGGGTACTGGTACGTTGACCGTGCTTACCCCTGCTCAGGATGCTGTCCTCCCCTTGCTCTCGCGCCTCGCGCCATCTTTACCTCACATCCCTCACATTCTCACACGATTGAGGACGCTTTCGGCCCTGCACGGATCTGCCACCGAGTTCCAAAGCACGATCGCAGCTCTCGAAGAGGAGCAAAGACGGACGAGGGAAGCACTCGAGGCACTCAATGGTGCGGTTGCGGATGTGGAGGACAGTTTAGAAGCAAATCGCAAGACGGTTGCTGGTAATGTGAGCAGCCTCGAGGACAGAGTGGAAAAAGTATTGAATAGACTAGAGGAGGTCGCCGAGTAGACAATATTGTACTTGAAATGGTTACCCCGTAAATTGACTTAATTCTACAAAATACCAGAAACACATATTGACAACGATACATGGTGGGATGCGTCCAGGATGCTAAAGCAAACTCTCGTTCAAGCTTCGATGCCATGCACTTTTAGATACTCTCGTGCATGCTGCTTTGCTTCTTCAGACACGCGCGGATCTACCGAGGGCATGGTCAGAAACGGCGTGAATGTAGCGAGGCTCGACGACGTACTATGCAGGGAAGCTTTGTAACCTGCGAGCACGCGTGTCTGATGCTCTTCGTCACTGTGATCAGGATGTCTCTCGAGAATGCCGGCTGCCTGGAGCACCTCTTCTGCGTGCGCCTTGGCCTCTGGTGAGGTGTGTGGGTCTGTGTTAAAGATAAATATGAGTGGGACCGGAGTGGAAGTGAAACATACTGGTCAGAGTGGCCTTGTAACCAGCGAGCACCCGCGTGGATTCTTCGGTACCATGACCAGCTTGGGGCTCTTGAGTGGGCTCCACGTCTTGGCCCATCTCCTTTAACTTCTCCTTGGCGTGCTCTTTTGCCTCCACAGAGACGTTTGGGTTGTGGATGGCGGCTTTGAGACCTGCAGCAACGCGGGTGGTGTCTTTCATGTGTTCTGTTCACATTGATATATAAAAAAGTGAACCAGGAGATGGAGTACGCACCAAACATTATGGACGATGGGAAGAAATGAGAAGAGAAAGGTGTCCCCTTTTTATAGGGGAGTTAGTCCTTTCGATGACGATGATGTGATGTGACATTATATTCGATCACGTGGTCGCGATTCAAATGATCTTGCATTACGTAACACTTAACCTACACGTCTACGCATATCCGTTGGCGACTCGGATTTCATTCCAATCATCCGTTCCACAGCCGCCTGTCCTCAACCATATTAATTATCCGCCCACCACCACAGACAAAAAGCAAAACTTTACCTAAGC
>JBBPMQ010000202.1:0-34854 GCA_038090375.1 Boletus rubroflammeus | reverse complement strand
AATAAATGAATAAAAGTCTATGCCAACTCGCTCCTCGCATCGTAAGTGACACACACACACACACACACACACACCCCTCCCACTCCCAACCCCTCCCCAGACTCAACATTCGAAACGCCACCTCGCGCGCGTACGACGAAGCCCCGAGCACGCCCATCGAACTCCCTTCCATCTCCCTCCGATTCGCACGTCCTTCGGATCTCTCGACCGTCTCGGGAGACGGGCACGGACAGGGACATGTGCATGACCATGAGGACCATGATGACCATGACGTGCGTCCCTACATCTTTTTTTTTTCTCCCCACAGCATCTGAATGTTGGATCTTGAAACGGTTCGTGTCCTCCCCCCCCGTCCAGGCGAATAAGTCGGGCGTCGAATCGTGGCCGATGACCCAAGTCCAGAGTTAGGACTTTTTTAAAATTTTACTTTTTACCTCGAGTCTGTATCTACCTAAAATAAATCTCGCCATCCAAGTTATATGTCGATGTCACAAGTATTTAAGTACCCTTGCATGGTCATTCCCTCTCACTTGCCTTACTTACACACCATCACCAAGGACACGTCCGTTATAACAATACTTTTATTGCAAAAAATCGTTGTCCAGAATGATATTACATAGCTGTATAGGCAATCATGGCTACCGTGCAGAGATGGACGTCGGTCTGGGAAACAGAAGAGACGCGTCATGCGACACGAGCCCACCTCGGAACGAGGTTCTAGATCCACCAAATAGAGAAAATGCCTGTTAGAGAGCGTGTGGCGGGCGACCACGAGATCGCGTCGGGACTTCAACTAGTCTATCCATCTACTGTTTTGCCTTGGCAGCCATCTAAATCAAGCAGTGATATCAGCGATCAAGGACGATGGGAGTGTAATAGCCAAGACGGACCAGGTTGAGTGCGGACCCAGCCTTGAACCATTCAATCTGGCCCTCGTTGAACGAGTGCGCAAGAGGAATTTTCTAAATAACAATGGCGTCAATATCGAGTTCACGGTGCGCCATCTCGAGTACTAACATCCTTGGTACCATCGACATGCTTAGCAACGAGGGTCAAGTTTTTGCCGGGAGCAAACGACTCGAGACCGAGAATGTCCACCTTGTCGTGGGATTGGAGCTTGTCATAGTCCTCAGGGTTGGCGAACGTCAGGGCGAGCATACCCTGCTTCTTCAAATTGGTCTCATGGATACGAGCAAAGGAGCGGACAATAATCGCAAGACCACCAAGGTAACGAGGCTCGAGGGCAGCGTGCTCGCGGGAGGAACCTTCACCATAGTTGTGGTCACCAACGACAACCCACTTGATGCCGTGGTCACGGTAGTAGGCACCAGTTTGAGGGACACCGCTGTATTCACCAGTAACCAAGTTCTTGACCTTGTTGGCCTCACCGTTCTCAGCGTTAATGGCACCGATCAAGCAGTTCTCTAGCATGAGGTGAGATGGAATCCCGGCAAAACCGTCGCTGTAACTCACGGGAGATGTTCTGGAGATGTCCACGATACTTGAGCCAGGGTCCACCAGCACTGATGTGGTCAGTTGCTGTCAAGCGACAATTAACATTTACCAATATCAACCACGAGGATTGTTCACTTACTGCACTTGCCCTTGACCTTGATCAAGACGGGGAGATCAGTGGGGGTCTTTCCATCCCAAGGCTTGAAGGGCTGAAGAAGTTGGAGACGGTCACTCGCGGGGCTGACAGCGACAGCAACAGCAGCACGATCTTCAGGGGGTGGCTGGAAGGTGTCCTGACCAGGGTCGTACCCACGGGGAGGAAGCTCATTGCCAGAGGGGTTCGAAAACCTGAAGGACTTGCCATCGGTGCCGGTAAGGGTATCGGTGACAGGGTTGAAGGTGAGGTCACCAGCAAAGGCCATTGCAGTCACGACGTCGGGAGATGCGACGAAGGCGTGTGTAGCAGGGTTAGCATCGTTGCGACCAGTGAAGTTGCGGTTGTAAGAAGTGATGACTGGGCAGAATTAGAAGTATTCTCAAATAACCGAGGGAGGCGACTCACTCGAGTTGACCTCTCCCTTCTGAACATCTTGTCTGTCCCATTGACCAATGCAGGGTCCACAGGCATTCGCAAGGACGAGACCACCGACGTCCTCGAGAGCACGCATTTGACCATCACGCTCAATAGTAGCGCGAATTTGTTCAGAACCAGGGGTGATAGTGAACTTGCTCTTGACCTGAAGACCATGCGCAGAAGCTTCCTTGGCAATTGAAGCGGAGCGGGACATGTCTTCGTATGAAGAGTTGGTGCAGGAGCCAATGAGAGCGACCTTGAGTTCCTGAGGCCAGTTGTTCTTCTTGACCTCCTCGGCGAACTTGGAGAGAGGGGTGGCAAGATCGGGGGTGAAGGGACCGTTGATGTGGGGCTCAAGCTCGGACAAGTTCTATTCCAGAATGGTCAGAATGCACACTAGGCGTTGAAAATGATCACGTACAATCTCAACGACCTGGTCGTACTCGGCGCCCTCATCAGCCTGGAGGTTGTGTGAGAAGCGCTGAGCGTATTGGGCAATTTCTGAACGCTTGGTCGCGTTCAAGTAGTCGACCATGCGGTGGTTGAAGGGAAAGAGCGAGGTAGTAGCACCGATCTCAGCACCCATGTTACAGATAGTAGCCATGCCCGTGCAAGAGAGTGACTCGACACCAGAACCGCGGTACTCGACAATGGCACCAGTTCCACCCTTGACAGTGAGAATACCAGCAACCTTGAGGATGACATCTAAAACGCGACGCCGTGAGCAACATGAACTCAAAGACCAGCTGAACAATCCAACCTTTGGGAGTCGTCCAGCCACCGATCTTGCCAGTCAGGTTGACACCAATAACCTTGGGGCACTTGAGCTCCCAAGGAATATTAGCCATCACATCGACGGCATCCGCACCACCAACACCACAAGCAACCATTCCGAGACCACCCGCATTGGGCGTGTGCGAGTCGGTACCAATCATGAGCCCACCAGGGAATGCATAGTTCTCCAATATGATCTGGTGAATGATACCAGAACCGGGTTTCCAAAAGCCGAGACCGTACTGCACGAATCGATTTCCACCTCAGACAAACCGTGTCTTCGTGCGCGGAAATGAAACTACCCACCTTGGCGGTGGCCGTTGCCAAGAAATCATACACTTCCTTGTTAATATCGATAGCACGCGCCAAATCCTTGACACCACCAACTTGGGCTTCAATCAAGTGGTCGCAGTGGACAGTCGTAGGGACAGCAGCAGTGTCCATACCCGCCGACATGAATTGCAAGAGTGCCATCTACATTACGTAAGCGGATATCGGACCGCGACGCATGAAACTGGGGCATACTTGGGCGGTCGCATCCTGGCAAGCCACACGCTGCGAACCATTCCTTGAGCCAATGAAACCGGATTTGAAAAGCGGTAGACGTACATCGGGACGAAGCTTGAGGTAACTCACACCTCGGACGAGATCCTGGTTATGAGGATCGTCCAAATGACCATAGACGATCTTCTCTGACAATGTCAATGGGCGGCGCAACCTAACGTTACCAAGAAGCGTCAGCGGGGGGGACGCGATGACGAGCGGTCCGAGCACCTTTCGCGGACGATGGCAAGATTGTCCTCGATACGTTGATAGTTGATGTACGCGCCCTTTTCCAGGAGCGACATGGGGACCTTGGTGTCGCCGATACGCGGGGCGACGGTGGCCATCCCAGCAGCGAAACGGCGCACTGAGCGCAGAGCATCACGGACTCTTGGAGTGATACTGAGCATCGTCGGGAAAAGCGTCGACGACGACACGGAAGGAGGATATGACGAAGACTTGAGCCAGAGCCGTCAAAGAGAAAAAGAGCTGCTTCCGGTTATTTCCGTCCGGCGGGTCCGTTTTATGCTCGTGATTGAATTTCCTGGTCCAGCCAATCAAAGTTATTTATTTAGAAATATTATCTCCGCTTCGGCATCCACCTCGGCCGCTCTGTTGCCGATCCTAGCCTCGAGAGCAAGCCTAGTAGTACTAGTACGGGCCCACGCTCACACACAGTGGGAACAAGCATTCCCCTCATGGCCGCCGCCGCCCTCAATGGGATACACGCAAAAAGTGAGCACAGACCGACAAGTCCGACCAAGTCTGTATGTACACTGCCTGGCACCTGCTCCAAAAACGTTGTCTGACGTACGAAACCGAGACGTCCAACATCCGAACGCCGCGCGTCAGGAAAACAAACAAATCACATACTGACGGATGCGTATCCGAAACTCGTGCCCTCCAGCCCTCTTGCGATGAGCGCAAATTGCTGGGCGGCCTCCCTCGTCCTCCTCGGCGACCTCGACCTACGATCGGTCAATACCCCCGCGGGTCGGATCTAGCGGAGCACCTACCCAACCACAGCCTTGACAAATGTCCTCTTGGCCTCTGGAGTGGCCTTGCACTGCACGAAATCCTCCTGGCCTCGGTAAGCGCGACAGCATCCCCAATGCTGAACACATCAACACATACGGTAAAGAGTATCTCATTCATCCATCCCCTCGTTTCGGACGGGTATTTCGACGCAATCATGGACAATAACTCGATCAGGTTCTGAGTCGCCGACCTCGGGGCTACACCCGCGAACCCGGTTAGAACCGCCCGGAGAATCGGCCGACCATGCATCTGAAACAGGATCGTGCCGGCTTCTCCGAGGTCATCGCTTCCCGTAGTGCGCCGAATGAGCGTTTCCTAACGAAGTTGTCACTGAGCTCATTATGCCTGAGGCAGCAAGCGACGTACCAGGAACGTGCAGGTCGCAACCAGAGAATAACGCTCCTGGAGTGACAACGAGCTGACCGCACATTGCATCAGTGCATCGAGGGCACCGGGTGGTAGATTGTAGAATACTGCCACAAAGTGTTTTGCCACCTATCCACAACGCACGTCTTTAATATACGGCGGTAATGTCTGACCAAATATAAACTCACACTGTCCAAGCAACCAAAGAACGCCTGTACGATGTCAGGGTTCTGGAATCGCGTCAGTCCCAATGCCCGCTAGTCGTGTCCGGGCTTTCTCACAGATTCCATGGCTCCCGGTTGGCCGAGCATCGACAACGATGTCTGTAACAAAACAGGTAGTGCATTCGACACGACCGTCATTCCCTCGACATTCGGTGGTGTTTTCAATGTCGAATTCGTGAACATGATGGGCGGGTCCAGTTGAATAATGAGCATGTTCGCTAGCGTGAGCCACACCGCCGTGAGCTGCCTTTGAGATGCAATACATATCAACCCTAACAGTGGACCCGGCGGTAGAGATAACAGCGTGATGTCACTGGGCAAGGAAGTAATAGAGCGCAGGAACTCGCTGAGCGCCTGCATGTCGCACACCGTCAACCTACCTCCATCCATACCTCACAAAAGGAGACTCACGCCGGACACGCTCGCATCTGTCGACCACAGTTCGAACGCACTTCTCACCGCTGTGAACAAACCCTCTCGGAGTTTGACCATCCTGTAATCATCACGAGCCCGCCGCAAATGCTCCGCTTCGGCCCGTTCTGCAGGCGTTTCATCGATGATGAGCAACGAATCTGCGGTGCGGGTAAGCCCCTTTGCTACTCCCGACAGTGTTTGGAGTTGAACGATTGCCACAGCACGCGCTTCTTCGGGAAGCTAGCAAGGAACCAGGTAACGTTCAACAACATCACGAACGAAGCGTCGTGAACACATACCCGCGACGAGGACCGCAAGGCTTGTTCGAGCTTCTCGACGACAGGGCACACGATGGCGAGCACGGGTGGGATCTCTTCTTCAGGCGGCAGTGCCTGAATGACACTCGCTATCGACTGCAAAACCTTGCTTTTCTCCGTTTCCTGAGGTGTAAAGCGAATACTGAGAAGATGGAGACGTGTGGGACCACAACATCACTCACGGGAATGCCAGTCAACCCAGCGTGCAACTCTGCAAATGCCTCTATGTGCGGTGCTAGGGCGGCTCGATTGGCATCACAGAGATCCCGGAGCGCATTCGCAGCCGGCAGACAGAGCGACGGCTCGGGTAAAGCAGCAACGACGTACGAAATAGCGTTCATGAGAAGTGAGGGTGATGATGTAGGCGTGCTCGTGATAGACTGAGTGGTGAACCACGACGCGTACGTACCTTTACACGGAATACGTGCTTTCATCAGTCCCGTTTCAGGTCACAAACTCGAAACGTGGCTCACCGGTGAGGCTAAGGGCAGTGCGTCGTATCCTGTCTTGACCGGTGGTTGGCAGGCGTCCGAGTACATCCGGTCCAAACAATCGAGCAATGAATTGATTGTCCTCGAGAGGGACTGCCTCCTGAACAGACATGATACAATGTAAGGTGGCTTCTATTTCCTAAGAAAATCATGAATGAATTTCAACTGAATGAGAAATCAATGAAACCTCCTACCTCCCATCCACTGGATTCGGGTCTGTTTGCGAGACGTTCTTGGATATCATTCAAGTAATAGCCCATCATGGCATTGCGGAGGATATAGTATCTGGGAACTGTCAACTTTGTCGACCGACGTCAATACCGCATACATACGCGTTGATGAGCGTATCGCCCACATCCCTCCGATAACTGAAATCCATGAGCAGGCTTGTTTCTAAAAGGGAGAAAACACCACTGACACCTGAAATTTGTCCACCTGATCTATCCCGTATTGAGCCAAACGTTAGCGCGGGTCTTGCATCCTAATCTCAAACAACCCACCTTTTGGCCACCCACTCAATATACTCGGAGGCGGCCATGCGACCTTGCTCCTCAAGATCTTCACAAGCTCGACATACACAGCATTCACTAACGCCAGCCTATTGCTTTCTTCCACATCCGCAAGTGGCACGCTAACCGCCTCATCATCCCCTTCATCATACTCCACACTCCAGAGCGATTCCTGGAAGAGATACCAAAACCCGAGCGTCATCTCACTCTCCTCTTCATCTACACCAAAGTAACCAGGTAAACCAGTATAACCGAGTAGCAGTCGAAGGAAACTCTGTATGAGCTGCGATCGTGTGTGTGGAGAACCTGCTACCGGCTGTTGTGAAGTGATATTGGTGGCAAAGTATGTATTCGAGTGGTCGCCAAGGGTTACGATGAGCTTGCACAGAGAGTGAGAGAGCTCTGAGGCTTCTCCGGCTGCAATTTGATATCTAATATGTTGCATATGGGATCAGGGAGGACGAGCAACGCACATGATGCACTGGACTGAAGAATTCGAGAACCCCATGTGTCAACCCAAACGAGCAGCGGAAGCGTGAGCGACATGACGCCCGCACCACCAGCCAACGAGGAACGCGTCATGATTTCCTGCAGCGCATCCGAGGCCGGAGAGAAAATTTCCTGGTCAATATCAGTCTCCGGGGTCGGAGGGGTGAGCAATGAGATCAACATTGGGATCAGTGGAGTGATATCGCTGTCACGAATCTCAGGCATCAGTCGACGAGGTTCCCCATGACGCGATACGTACTTTCCACGCAGTACGGACATCCACGCTTGTAGACATTTTAGCGCAGAGTCCAGCTCACGGACGCGCATTTGACTTCGGGGTTGAGTAATTAGCGCGACTACGGCTCGTACGACGAGCGGGGCGGCGTCGAGGAGGGTCTGTTGCATCTGCATCCTGACTCGGACATTGGTCTGGGATGCGTGGAGAACGAAGTGGTGAGATGCCTACTTGCTCGTGCCAATCAAGTCGGCTGTCTCGACCTCCTCTGCAACGATGGACAGGAAATCAAGCAAAGTCTCCGTAGGGGTTCCGCGGCTAGACAAGAATTCGATGGTCGATACTATCCAATCCGGCCATATTGAGGGAGCACCCGGAGCAATTTTCAACGCCAACGACGTAATCTGACAGCGCTCGTCAGACAGATAAGCGTGATGAGTCGAAAGCTCGTCAAGTTACCGCAACGAATAGTTTGCGAAGAATGATTTTGCCCTTTCCCGACACGATGGAATGGGATGTGAGTTGGAGCACCAAGTCGCGTAGGGAAGTGGCGTTGTCCACCGGAAAGGTATCCCTAGCGTGTGTGTCAGTCGAAGAAGTCGGCATGCATGATCAGTTTGGCGCACCAATCCCTGGCGATTTTGACCTGGACGGTATGTGCACCAAAGAACTGGACATTGGCGTCGTCGTGATTCAAAAATGGGATGACCAAGCCCCAAGCTTCGTATCGTTTCTGAATGTCGAAGAGTTCCTGTTGGAGACGACGTTGGGTGTCTGAAGAGCCGGCGCTGGCAGGGGAATAGGCCTGTTGTATGAGCTAGGAAGAGTTGGATGGGATCAATTCCACAGATCGGATTTTGGTGCAAGTACCTGAGCGGCTTGGACTACATCGAATTGAGGGAGGGTCGGAAGAAAAGTCGGGTTTGACATTCGAGCAGAAAGTGTTCAAGTGTGAGGAAAGCTCGTTTGCATCTCACCAACTTAAAAGTCGTGTGCACACAGGACGCGCTACATTCATTTTGGTCACGATACATATCATACAACTTTTAGCCATCCCCGAACCAGCTCCACCAGCCCAACCGATGGCTCAATCTCACCCGGCAGACTCAACGCCCCGAACCGCCCCGCCTTGGCCCACTCATTCACCACCGGAACACCCCACAGTGCCAGCCACCCAAACGTCCACATCCAGCCCAAAACCCCACCAACCTGTCTCCCCGTCGCCGCTTTCCACATCCGCTCCAACACAACCCCGACACTGTTCATCACCCAGAAACCGATGATGGCGACCGAGTTTCCGCCTCGTCCAAAGGATCGAAGTTCGATGTCGTGAAAAATGCCAGAGACGAGGAAGGCTCCGAACAGGCCTCCAAGCCGGCCAAACAGGAAACCGAATGGCCGAAGACCGAACGTCACGAGTAGGTTACGCATCATCTGATGCCATCGACGGCCCCAAAGTTCGCTCAAAGAAGTCGACGACCATGGCGCGTCGAAAAGGGGTGGCCATTGAGAGGGACGTTGCTGGAACAGGATGGTACATACGATTGCTAGAAATTGGTAGTTCCATTGTATCGCAAAGTACGCCATCCAGACTGTCAAGAAGGACACGAATACAGCTCGCAAGAGCTCTAGGAGGGGCGGGAGGGTGTGGTCAAACAGAGAGCCACCCTCGAGTGAGCCAAACGTTTCGGGAGACAACATGCGGATGGTATGGAGGCATACGTCGAAGGCCAAGACGTGAAAGACCAATCGGGCCGCCGACAAGAGTACGAAGATTATTCGAGAATCCGTTTCAAAGGCGGGCTTGGGGAGGATGAGTCCGCACGGCCAGTTCCACCCGATGCCTCGCGCGTTCAACATCAAGTCCCAGGCGTTCCAGAACGCTGTGTATATGCTCTCCGAATCAGAGTTGTTTGGTTTCTTCGACGGACTTTGACGGCGAAAACGCTCTCGGGCAACAGCCCAAGCTGTGCAGTGCATTGAGGTGGTGAGCATATGAGTCTGGAATGGACTACATCAATGGCAAGCAACGTAGGATCAACCTTGTACTCACGATGAGCACGGTGTTCATCTGGACCTGTTTGGGATCGCCTCCGGACATGTCGATGAACGCACCGCGCCAAGCAAGCCACACGACAACAGGCAAGAGCGCGAGGCGGTAGAAGCGCGTTCCTTCGAGCTGAACCAGTACTCCCATCAAGTACTGGCACACGAGAGGCGGAAGGATGTACGCAAAAAAAGTTGCCCTTGTGAGGCCAATCTTTTGCGACGCTGCAAACACGCCTTCGACACTTTGACTAGTCCGATAACCAGGCCATGAGGATCTCTCTTCACGGAGAATGTGAAGAAACTGACCTTGCTTGCGTGGCCATCTTGTAGGGTATGAAAGATGGATCCTAGCGCCAAATCGATTAGTTTTAGGGCTTCAAACGAGGCACGTTTCATAATTGTTAGTAGTTTGGACCAAAAAGGGTTAGTAGAATCACCGCCTCATTGTCCCTTCGGTCGTGAGGGGGCGATAGAATCACCTTTCAGACAGGTAATAATATACTACTTCAATACTGTAAAAAACAATGTGATCGCTCAGATTCCCGGAGGTACATACCAGGCATGATTGTAGCTCCATGATTCATTTCATACCAATCTACCGCAGCAACCAGTCTGACCTGAAATTCAGTTCGGACGAACTGCGGTTATAAGTCTGGCCAAAATGAAGGCGTCGTCAGCGCATCGGCCGGATGGACTCGGAGTCTCGGACTATATGTCCAAAGGCATGTTCACAGCGTCACAAAAGCGTGGCCTCCGAACAGGTGCTACCTTTCTTTATGTACCGTGCGTGCGTGTCAGTACCTATGGGAGTGCTGCGCTCCTACCGCTTGGCATTCTCAGTCGGAATCCGATCGTGCTACGTCGTGTGTATTTTTCCGACATCAAAACCGATCTGCAAAAATCTCTGTCCCGAGGTTGTCCGCATCGGCTTGATAAAATCGTGATCGAGTTCACGTTCAAGTAACTCTTGGCTTGTTGCCCGATTCGCGAAACCTAAACATCCAATCGAACGAGATGATCTGAAAAATCAAAGGGGCGCATGACCGTGACGCTCGTCAGGCAATCCAAGCATGATAATGATATAGATATCGATGTCCACGTTTGACATGTCGTCATAGCGAAAACTGACGCATGTATACGTGACTGCTATCAGCCATCAAACCTTCTTCCCCCCGACTGCCATGTTATCAGCGACAGCGTACGTTCTTTCCCTCAAAGCACGTATCTGAAATCGCGGTTCTGCCGGTCCGTCAAATCCATGAACGCCTGTCGGGAATCACCGTCAATATCCACGTCCACGTCCACTCCCACATCGACATCGAAAAAAAAAAACGACAGCAGCGGGACGACAAAACGACGCCGTACCTTGTCCACCTTGACCTGTACGCGCGTGCCGTCCTCCGATTCCTTCTCCACAAAGAACACCTCTTCTTCCTCGATCGGTTCAGCATCCCGTCGTGCGTTTTCCCGCGCCAACAACCAACGGATGACCAACAACAACAACGGGCAGGTGAGGTAACAGATACCAATGACGATCCATGGGATATGGTTCCTGTAATGGACGCGTTCCACCCCCATCGTGGTGCACGGGTCAGGAAAGCAAAAAAAAAAGGGAGGGAAGTTAAGGAACGTACCTTGGCTTATACTGCGATTGCCACATAAATGGACCCGCTGCGTTTCCGATGCAGTAGGCGCTGAGCATGATGGCGTTTGTCGTGACCTACACGCCCATTTAAGAAGGATGCAAGGATACGACGGAAGCTGGACGGACGAACCCTCTTGGTGTGTCCCGCCGTTACGCTTGTCAACCAGGACAAGGACAAGACGAATCCGGTGACCCCGATATCGACGAGCCAGATTCCAAAAAGTAGCCCAATTTGATTGTTCCACGGTACGAACTCGATCATCAATACCCCGATGAGGGATGGAATGAAGTATAGCACGCCAACGTAGGCACGACCGTTTGGAATCCGAGATGCGAGGGTCACTCCCGTCCAGATGGTCATGATCTCGATGAACCCGTCGACACAACCGAGAAGCGTCGTGTTGAGGTAGGTAAAACCGAACGATGAAACGATGATCTGACGCTGATTCGTGAGCGAGTTGGGTACATTGTCCAATGCGGAAAAGAGTGCAAAGAGCCATGTCTTGGGGTCTAAGAGTGCTTCTATCATTCTGCGTTCGCCTGTCAATACCAAAAGAAGAACGTGAATGTATGAAGACGCACTGTTCCTTTTTGAAGTGTTTGTTCTCCACACCCGTTTGGTTTTCCTAGAGGGTTCCATCAATACACGAGTAGTGATAGGTACATCTAGTTATGTGTCTCCCACCTTCAGGCGCTGGACTGCCGTCGCACGCTCACTCGGTGTAAGGAACCATGCACTGGTAGGAGAATCGGGAAAGAAGAACCTGTAGAATACACTGTCAGCCGAGGTTATGGTTATGAGCCAAGGACTGCAATACCAGTAGACTACTGCTATGCTGAGTGTTATGGCCCCAGTGATGATCATCAACCTTGCAGACAGTTAGTTTTCCCCAATGATCTCCCAGCGGCTGAGACCCTCACCATTGCCAGGGAGCAAATCCGGTAGTTTGAATGTGCAGAGATCCAAAGCTGATGAAACCAGAGATGATTTGGGCTGTTGTACGAGTCAGCGTTGCCCGCGACCCACTGCAGTCGACTTGCCTGTCCCGTTCATCAAAACTAACTACGTATTAGAACAGATAACAACACCTGAAGACGAGGCGTACTCACACCAATACCCAAACCGTAACGTCTGTTCATTGCGCGTGTAGAACATGGAACTAACAATCATGAACCCCGCCGTGACGGAACCCTCACACATGCCTAGGAAGAGTCTGCACACAAAGAGTCCCGCAAAGTTGGTGCAGGCAGCCTGACAGATCAATGAAACGCCCCAGACGAAGATATTAAGGCTAAATGCAGGGTGAGTGATGGACAGCGCGGCTACATGGTCGCGACACATGCCTCATCCATCTGCCAACGGGGAACCGCTGGAGGGCAAGGTTCTGAGGATATTCAAAGACGAAGTAACTGATGTAAAATATCGTTCCCAGCCTGGGGACGACAATACATCAGACGCATGTAAGTGACCACCAAGGGGTGGATTAGCAGTACCAATTATATCTGAAACGCCATATTAGAGTCACATGAGGCGCATAAAGAGATTTCATGTGGTAACAAGCACTTACTGATTGGTTGATAGATGCGCGCCTTGGCTGTGCCTTGTCAGAGGATATTCCACGTTCCCATGTCACGAAAAACTCACTCTATGCCAAGAATTGCGGCACTACCAAGCGTGGTTTTATCCATAAACTGGATCCTGCATCCCAAGAATGAATAAACAAAACAAGCAGTCATCAAACCGCCTCTGCCCACCAGTAGAGCGCTGCACAACAAACCCGAAGTTAGAACATGACCAGACCACTTTGAAAGACAGAGTCAGAACTCACTGCACATCATTGGGAGGATGTGATAATCGATCTTCTTCCTGAGTGCGCTCCAAGTTAGTGGAAGATAACGATGTAATCTGTTGTTGCAAACCTGACGCGTGCCGACTCGACGGGATCCAACTCGGCCGTCAAACCAGCGACAATCTCTGCACCAGTGTCTACCTCCTTGGTTGACAATGCGTGTGCATGGTCCTCCTGCGGACATGTCTGCTTCTCTCCCCAGGCGTCCGACGAAGCACCTTTAGAAGGAAGGCGAAGCATGGTCATGGTGGGATGCTCTGAACTTTTGGCATGATAATACACCTACTTATAAGTGGGTCCTGATGCCAAGAAGCTACTTAACGGGGGAGATAACGGCATTTGGATGCGTCTACCCTCATCACCGTGAGAAGGAACTACATATGTCAACCGGAGCTAATAAGATAGCTGGGAGATAACATGAACACTGAGTGTCGGCCCGACGAGGTCACGATAAGCTGGATTCTATACTTTACGGAACACCGAGCAAACCAAACGGTAACATTTGGTTTCTAGGTACGATTACTGGGCAGGTGAAATACTGGAGTGAGTCGGGTTGCTGTGTGAACAACTTATTGCCCTGCACGCACTACGTTCCCGGATCAATCACGCTTCTTCGAGCTATTGGCGAAGCGTGCAGAGGGCGGAGCATCTTTGGCCAGCTCGCTCGTCAACTTCTCGAAATCTACATCGTTTCGTTTGAAGATCTCCGCTATGATCGCATCAACGTCCTCCGTCACCGGCAGCGGTGTACCGTCCTTTGACATCGTTTTCACCTGAATGACTTCCATCATCTGGTGGAAAACGTTTATCTTGCCCATGGCGCGCAAATGATCCTGTAGCATAAACCATGAGCGAAAACCCAATCGTACCCCGCCGACGGTCATACCCTCATTTTTTCCATCATGCCAAGCTGATTTTGCATATCGTCCTCCTTTCCCTGTTCAACAGCAGTCCAACTGCCGTTCATCTTCATCCACACGCAGAGTTCCCATGTCTTTGCGTTGATGACGCCTTTCTTGTCCAGTTCGCAAGCGGCCGCCATAGCTTTGTAGTCATATGCCCATTCTTCCCATGGTAAACCAAAAGTTGCGTGCTTCATCTCCTCGGGGTCGACAGCACGGCGAAGAAGATCCTTCATGAAAGCATCCCTCTTCTCCGGAGCCTCTGGCAGGATATTTGCTATGGTAGACTCACTGGGTTTACGAATAATGATTTCTTCCCGAGGAAATCCATAGCGGAAACGCAGAGTGGCGACACCGCTGACAAAATCACGTATCATAGGAACGAGAACCAGGAAGATAAAGAGGTCCAAGACGATATTGCCGAGGAGCGGCATGTGGGAGTCCGGTGTGGTCGTGGACCACTTCGGAACCAGTTTGCCGATGGTAAACCAAACCCCGTAACGGGACATGCCACCATATACCCGTCTTATGAGGAGAAAGAACCAGGCCAGGTTCATGCCCACTAGCATCAGAAAGTGGCGTCTTGGGTGTCCGGACACGTCAGTCAAGGAATCTCAGCGAACGCGGATGGCTTGACGTACTTTCGGGCGGATGCATTGGTAGAGTCGATGTGGGTGACATATATCTCTGCCTTTGGGTCGCAGTTGGCAAAAAAGGTGTGTACTGGGTGGTTTTCTGGTACTTTGTGGGCTGCGGGCATGTCGATGGAACTAGGCAAGCGTCACATTCTCATCGTCGTGGCTTCTTATGAGAGCCCGTTCCTGGTTATATAAGCAGACGGACGTAGAATTCGAGGAGACTTGGACGTCTGGATAGGGAACACACGTAATCCGTTCCCACACGTTGTCTATATAAATTTCAAGTTTTTTGGTTGTCAATTCTTTTGATTCTTCCACAATCAAAAACGCCGATGAAGAGAAACGACGGTGCAGAGAGTTGAGCTACTCGTCGTTTCAAAACGACGGGTTCGCATTGACATCGCCCGTTCGGCACCATTCTCCTTGTTACATCAAAGGGACGGGCTCCCATTCCTCTGAGGCGTTCTTTCCATGGTAAATTTCTACTGCCAGTACATGGATTTACATATATACATATCTTCTTACTTGTGCCAAACTGTATGCAACCACTACCAATGTAATCTGTGAGTAGGGCATTGGTATCCCTGTGGATACTTGAACAGGTAGAGTTGGTGATAGTCCTCTGCATCATACCACGGTCCATCCTCGATAATCTCCGTGACGATCTTCTTTCCCTTGGGTGTAAAATGTTTGGCCTGGACTTCCTCCGTGACGCGTTTTGCGATGCCTGCTTGCTCGGGACTGTGAGTGAAGATGGCAGATCGATATTCTGCACGCATATAACGATCAGGACTCGTCATACGATCACCTATCCTCACAACGTACGGGTACCGGTATCCACTCCCTGTCTGTTCGCAGTCGTCGGATCATGCGTGCGATAAAAGAACTCTGAGATACGTCAGTTTTGTTAAACAAAAAAAAAACGAGGCATGCACGCTACCACCGTCGCATACACACTCACCGACGAGTTCGTCATAACTAACAACGGAAGGATCAAACTCAATCCTCAGGGCCTCCGCATGTTCCGTCGTCCCAGTACACACTTCGCTGTAGTTCGGGTTGATCGACGAATTCTTTCCCCCAGTGTATCCAACCGCGGTCTTCAAGATCCCCTTGTTCTGAGAGGGCGGGTAATGCTTCAAAAAGATATGCTCCACGCCCCAGAAACAACCCGCTGCAAAGGTGGCAATCTCGGTCGGCTGTGATGCTATATCCCATGGTGTATGAGCTTTTCTTGCGTACACACGTCATGGCGTTGTGATCGGTACCTGAAGTCATTGCGGTGCGATAGTGAGACGCGTCGATGCCATTCGTAGAGGACGATTTCGTGGCGAACGAGACGAATGCAGTGCGAACTTGATTCAGGCGGTTGAACATGTGGGACAAGAAATCGTCAAGTCTTGATTCCCGCTACGGATAGTACAGTAGTGGGTCCTCAAAACACCATTTTGCAGGCCAATGTTGGTAACCATGGTTTCAATTTCCGACTCCGACTCGGCAAAACGGCAGGTCCGAGCAAGTTCGGTCAAATGATTAGTGTCTGTACATACAAAGTGTAGTAAAGTGTACACTACCATTTTTGGACAAAATCCTGACTCCGACCGTCAACCCCTGCGCATGACCAATCTGCCGGAATCTGCCACGCGTCTCACATGATCGGGATGAGCCTAAAACATTTGCATATAACGTTCATGTCCATTCATGAGTCTCCCCTTCCCTCATCCACAATAAATCCCTCCTGGACAACCAACCATCGTCCCATACGTCGCTCCCGAAACACCAGCAATCGTCAGAATCGCAGTCACGATCCCGCCAAGACCCTCTCCCGCGATGAACCCCGTCGCAATCGCAAAACAATACATCTGGTAATTGTGGACGAAGCTGGCTTTTCTGATCAGGACATACGTTCTAGCGGGGTCATTCAGAGCACAGACTCACGCTCTTCTCCAAACGAACGCAACGGTAGATCCAAAGAACATCGCCAACGGGTACGTGCTCACATCTGTGCATCTGAGTGATTAACGGGTCGGATTTATTAACGGGTTTCGAGACATACTCATGATGAAGGCGATTCCCATCGCATTAAAGTTTCTGGACCAAAGTCAGAGTGAGCGATCCGAACTCGCGCGCTGGCTGTGATACGCACGGAACGAATGCATGATATTTCGGGGGCACCAGTTTGTATTTCACCACAACCGATAGGACAGAAGCCACGCCAAGTCCAATAGCTGCATAACCCGAGGACGGTGGAATAGGCAACGTCGAGGACGACACTGCAATTGCGACAGCCTATTCATCATCATCATCATCATCATCATCATCATCATCATCATCAT
Organism: Boletus rubroflammeus; assembly: GCA_038090375.1. Classification (NCBI taxonomy): domain Eukaryota; kingdom Fungi; phylum Basidiomycota; class Agaricomycetes; order Boletales; family Boletaceae; genus Boletus; species Boletus rubroflammeus. Next base: position 18,005 of record JBBPMQ010000202.1, on the reverse strand, counting down.
CATCATCATCATCATCAGTAACAGAATGAACCGGAACAGTTGGTCATGCGACATACGCGCCAAGCCTGGACGTCAGGAATCGGGAAACTGCATGTTTCGTAAGATAGACTGTTGATACAGGGATATGCCGATGAAAACACAACATAGACGCCAGCAGATATGAATATAGACACGATTGCCCCGCACAGCTGTGCATAGAAGACAGCTTTCGGAGAAGATCGGAGAAGATGTGCAGCCTTCAGGTCTACGATCATGTCCGCAGCTGTGAAACAAGATCAGAGTTGGAGAGCGTATCGGATCAAGTGGATGCAAACTTTGCTCTGAGGCGCCTGTCGTAGGCAGTTTAGTTGTCTGCCATTCGAGTGACGGTCAGAGGACTTACCGAGCGCAAGCATACCCGAGAGGATGTTAAGAAGCTCATTCTGTTTTGGAGAGTAATTTGTCCCTTTCCCAATCCCGCCAAATACTAGTTGAGACGCATTTCCTGATTTTAATATTAGGGTCATATTCATGGTGTAACGAAAATCAAAACTAACCGATTGCAGTTACCGGAGTGATATTTGTCCGTCCGCAACTCTCGGTCCCGATAAAACTAAAGAGAAACGCGAAAAGAATAGCTAGCAGTCGAGTGAGCAAACAAAAGCATGAGATGAGCACACCTCTTACCGAGCAGTGTGACACCAACGTTTTGGCCAAATTGAACACCCATGACGACACAACTAACGATGATACTTGCGAGGAGCACAGAACTCCACATCCACAGAGGTACACGTTCGTTCTCGGGAACTGGGTCGAAAATTTCGTCCTTTGTTCTATCACCAGGAGGCAGCCTCTGGAGCTTCTCGGTGACGTTCAAGACCATCCCTCGAAGAGCCGTGTAGATCGACCTTGCGTTACAAGCCACCTCTGCGAAGCTTGTGCAGAGTAACATCACCGTACCCGGCCAAACCTAGTTCTCAGTTGAGTGGGTGAACGCATACCAAAAGTGGTGGTTATTACGAGCCAATATCTGGGTGAAGGATCATTGACCGGATCGGAGAGCGTCCTGGCCGAAGCGTAAGGATCTGTTAGATTGTTGTTGCTTGAGAGAACGGCTTACATAGAAAAGTAATTCATGTAACCGGGTATGCTGTCGTCCGCAGGGATACCTGATGCCTACGCAGCTCTCTCTCAGAATGTCGCCTCGGCGATGTGATATAGCACACACCAGTCCTCTACTGACGATAATGGGCCCTACGATAGCCCACGCCAAGAAACTCTGACGATAGTGAGACACCAACATTAGACATAATTGCGTGAAAAAAACGTACTCCACCCAAGAAACTATAGGATGCGTTGATGCCTGTCAACATCCCGACACCGATAAAGGCTGGCGTCCATTCCCATATCCATCCCTATTCGAGCCTTGCTCAGCGTATATATATCGGAAGGTTGCATGCGTTGGACTGACCCAACTCTCTGCCGCGATCGCTGAAGTCCACCCAATTCTGTTCAGCGTGTAGAATATATGCCAATCCCAAAGCAACGCCGGCGCATATTCGCTCACCACCCGGAGGGTGATAGCGAAACAGAAAGCAAGAATGAGCGCCTTTGTCTTCTTGCTTGCCTCCGCTGCCGCGTTTTTGCCGACATGCAGTGATCGAATAGTATACGCAGCCGCGACGCCGGTCGGGAAGACGAGCTTCAACTTGAGGATGTAAAACTTGCGGAGTGGAATGGAAAACGCCAGTCCAAAAAAGGCGCAACAGATCGTGAATGTGAACAGACGGCCAATATCTTGGCTTGGAGACGCTTGGAGTAGTCCCAGTTGATAAGCGGCTGGAAAACCGGAGGTGAAGAGTAATCCCAGGGATCCGGCCGAGGTTGCAGCTGCCTGCGCGACGTTGTTCTCCTTGGGTCCAAAGTAACCACCTCCCAGGTGACGCGGAAGAGCCGTTGACAGGGGTTTTAGAATTGCGAAGCCAAATATTGCGCCGAAAAGGGACGCTCCGAAAGTCCAACCGGTCTGGGGTCATCAGATTGAGAGAGCGGACTTGTCTATAGCGAAATAACGTGCCTTCAAGCCAAGGTAAACGTTACTAGCTGCAATAACAGCACCGAGTCCGCAACCAACGATAGCTGCACGGAAGGTAAACTGATATTCCTCCACTGGCGCGTCTGGATCGATGGGGAAAGGATCATCTGTGTTAATCGCCTGTGGATCGATGGTGCCGCTGTCTTGTTGTTCTACGGAAACGATATCCACTTGTGCGCTTGTCTTATCGTTTTCTTTTTCAGAAGGCGAGTCCTCCTCCTTGAGAGCAGGAGAAGGCAGATAGTAAGCGCCATGGGGACTACCTTTGAACGTTGCTGTATTCATCACACGAGACACGCTGGGTTGCGGAGAAGGTTGGGCGCGACTCGGACGAGCGTGAAATACGAGCCATAGTTCTTATCATGTCCTGTCACGTATTCTTAGCTGTCGCCACCCATTGAAGTCAGGTGGACATTCGAGTGCCTTCAGGATGGATAAGCAGGTAAAGCATGAGTGAGCGTAAATTAGGGATCGAGTGTGCAGCATTCGGTTATCGCAATCACTTCCCGTCGACACCACACCATGAACGAGGTACGACTAGAAACAGAGATATCGAGTCAGCCAGATATGGGCGAGTTACGCACAGACACTTCGTGTTGGACTGTCACAAGTTGATTTTTCTGAGCCACGGGCGATAAGAGAGTATTTTAGGCATACGTTCAAGTGCACATGTGGTACAACGCTCGTCGACCTGATAAGTCAAAGCAACGAGGTGGAATACTTGAGATATACGATTTACCGTGTTCATCGATTATCGTTGGTCTGTATGACACTTATTTGTCTGATACATACGACAATTGATGAATCGAATACGCACCGCACTTCACGAGTGGCCGCGGAGTTGGAAGGTCCTAGGACATTTCAAGCGGCGCCCAAAGCGTACGACCCGTAAACTCGCGAAGGCAGCGTCACAGTAAAATTGGTCTGAATATCAAGTACCTCCGCAAGTCGCGTCCATGAGTCTCTCATCCTTTTTTTCGTCCTTCTTGAACGTCGTCCACGCCGACGCAGAGGAGAAGGAGGAAGTCGCAGAGTCTACGCAAGCCGAGGAAGTTGAACAGGCGGAGGAGGAAGAGGAGGAGCCGGAAGACGTCAGTCAAACCCACACAACTCGGTTCTTTACTCTGCTCATACAATTTTTATCCAGTTGCACCCAGTAATCAATGATGAATGCAAAAGCTCGACCAAATGCGCACCTCTGACGCGACACTTGGAGCATTGTCAACAGAAGATCTCGGCAGGCGAAGGCTACAAGGGCGAGGACTGTGTTGAGGAATTGTAAGTCACCCACATATTTCCTTTGTTGTGAGCTTACATGCACTCCTAATAGATGTACGTTTTCGTCTCCCTTCTCTTTCTGGGAACCAGACTGACATGGCTTCAATTGCACTTGGCCAACGGAAGTCCAGTACGTATTTCAAAGATGACGCGTATTCAAATATTAACCTTGACGTGCAAAGCATGATGCACTGTGTCGACGTATGTTATCCTGCTCTTATTCTGCACACCACAGCTTCACGTTTTCTGCAGGCCTGTGCAGGACCAAAACTATTCTCCAAGTTGAAGTAGATGACATTAATCACGTCGTTATACTAGGTAGGTACCCTTCTTGCACTTGAATTCAAGCCCTCTGACGCTTTGACAGATTAGATTTCTCACAAGCTTCATCCGAGGATGGAATGCATCTTGGTTTCATCGTTTTCGCCGTGATATTCATTCAGAACGTCTAAGCAGTGAGATTGTGTATGCCTTTCTCCTCGTGTCCATTTTCTCCTCCCCTCTCCGTGATATCTGGATAGCCCAGTGATAGCGAACGCGAAACTGGTTTCCGGACATATGGTATGCAAAGCACTATGTTCTTGTGTGATATTCTGTTTTCCTGCATCGACCTTGGCTTGCACGCCTGATACTCATAGCGGAGGCTCCTCTGGGACTGCCTCGGGCGTGAGAGCAGCCCAGGCTACGAGCTGCCTGTCACTTTCTTGTCCGACGGTGGTAACGTTAACCTTGGATACCGTGAATTTTGGCGAAATCATCGTCGACCCACTCCCCTCAAAAATAAGGCGGTGCCGCGTCTACTGTGCATGCTTGACGTATAAGCTCATGTAAAGACTCGAGATACTACCGAAAATCTAAATTGTGACTACTACTAGTATTACTTCCTCGGAAGCACGTGATTACAGTAATGCTTATCAGCCTTAGTCTAGAAGATCTTGCTTCGTTCAAGCTTCTGTTCGTCCTAACGAGACCAAGCAAGTAACATAGTGAGTCCTTCAATTTTGTCAGCTTGACGTACATTTCCTTAGGAGCGAAAATAATAGTAGAGGGTCGCGTTTGTTGCCATATCAGCTGCAACTATGACTGGGACGGTTGAAAACGTCCCCCCAACGGTGGAACCTCCTCCCATTGCCACGCTTCTCCCCTTATTTCAGCTGGTCCTAGCCGGGTTATCTCTCTTGTCTCGCCTCGGGATCCGCCTTCTTCTCACCACGGTGTATCCTTTACGCATCATCTGGTCCATCATCCACGTGTTATTTTCGCCCATCTTCATCGTGGTCGAAATTACATTCGCCATCGCGCTGTTCACCCCGTTTTCGATCATCCGTATGGTTGCAGTTGCGTTATACCCGGTCTACGTATTCTGCGCTGTTGCATGCATCATCGGGGCTACAGTCGGGATCCTCGGCCACTACATGTCCACAGCTATTCTGAACCTCCTCGCTCGATCAAAGCTTTTCACCCGACCTTCGAGTCCCCCACCCGGTACCCGTCCGTCAACCCCTCAAGCGATGCTACGGAAGCGGAAGCGGAAATCTGTACGATTGCAATAAGAAAGATCTTTCAGTTCTCCCTCTTTATGCACACGAGAAATGAACTATCATTATCTCTTCGTCGCGGTTTGTAGCTCGGGCCAGCGGACAGTCCATCGCTCTATAGACTCTATACTATTGTACCGATATTCTTCGACTTGGAGTGATCCTGTAGATGGAATATTCCATACTGTAAAGCCAGACCCCTAACAATTGAATCTTTGTCATTCTTTCTGTCTGCATCAATGACACGCCCCTGCAGTTGTGTCTCCAATAAGCAGGCACGTAATGATTCATGGACAACACATTTCAGGCCCTCACACTTTTGTCAGATCACAAAGGCTTTCACCTCCCTGTCGCTAGGTTCAACCAAGCGAGAACGTGATACCGACCATATAATCATCGATGACTCTAATATGCATTCACCACCCCCTGAGGAGTCTGGGACAAAAGGAGATCACGATATTCGTGACAGGTTTGTCGGCGAGGTGGATCTGCCCGAGTGTGCGTATTCTGGCTTGGAGCGCACCTTGCCGATGCTCATGCATTAACTTGGCAGGCGAGGAGCCTCTATTGAAACCGTCCAAGCATCGATTCGTGCTCTTTCCTATACAATACCATGAAGTATGTACATCACCTTGTTCTATTTCTTGTGATTGACTATCCACCTAGATATGGCGAATGTACAAGAAAGCGGAAGCGTGCTTTTGGACCGCTGAGGAGATAGACCTTTCGAATGATATCCGTGACTGGAACAATCGTCTTGACGATAACGAACGTCATTTTATCTCTCATGTTCTTGCCTTCTTTGCTGCCTCAGATGGCATTGTGAATGAAAACCTGGTCGAGCGCTTCTCGAACGAAGTTCAAGTCGCAGAAGCACGTTCCTTTTACGGTTTCCAAATCATGATGGAGAACATCCACTCCGAGACATATTCTCTCCTCATTGATACGTACATCAAGGATCCGGACGAGCGCGAGTACCTTTTTGACGCTGTGGAGACTATCCCATGTATCAAGCACAAGGCCAATTGGGCTCTCAGGTGGATCTCCGACCGGCGCTCCACGTTTTCCGAGCGTCTCGTTGCCTTTGCTGCCGTTGAGGGGATCTTCTTCTCCGGCTCCTTTGCATCCATGTTTTGGTTGAAGAAGCGTGGTCTCATGCCAGGGCTTACCTTTTCCAATGAGCTCATAAGTCGCGATGAAGGAATGCATACCGACTTTGCTTGCCTGTTGTTCAGCCATCTGCGGCGTCGGCCGCACCCTGACATCGTCGAACGCATTATAATGGACGCCGTCAAGATCGAACAAGAGTTCCTGACTGGTGTGTTCTTGTGATGTTCGGCGTTCGAGTCGCGTGTGCTCACGATCGTTCTAAGACGCTCTGCCAGTGGCCTTGATTGGCATGAACGCTCAGCTCATGCGTCAATACATCGAGTTCGTTGCCGATCGCCTGTTGGTATCGCTCGGCAACACCAAAGTGTACAATGCGAAGAATCCCTTTGACTTTATGGACATGATTTCGCTGCAAGGCAAGACCAACTTTTTCGAGAAGCGGATATCGGATTACGCCAATGCCAACGTCAATTACATCAATCTAGTTGCAAGAGGAGCTTCTCGCAGAACCTTGTGAGGGATTTTCCTTTGCGGGTCCCGTCAGCAGCTGACATGCGCGATGCCCTAGTTCGCTAGACGAGGATTTCTGATTCTTGGACGTCTGCTTGTTTCCGATATTCATTACTTCTAGGTGCCAGTACGGCTCGCGTAACTTTTTGAGCATGCCATCTCAGATCCAACCCTATTATACGCTGTTGCTTGGACAACACGAATTCTATAAAGCTGGTCATAATCTATTTTCTATAACATTAAGCACGAAGTTCGGTACCGTGTCAATTGTGTCCAACCTGCCATGCTGTACTGCCCAGCGCAATCGGTCTTGCGGTTTGTCAGACAATCATCATGTTGTATTGGCTCAGCCCTACTATTTTTTACGCGATCTCGTGGGGACATTCCATCCCACTTCTCCCACATTCTGCAGTGATGCAACGGAATGCGATGACGGGGTTTCCAACAGAGCGACTCGGAAAGGGTAGTTCATTGGGAGGGTGCAGGCGGCCTTTCGACAGGTGGATTTCATGTTCACCCATTCACCCAACAAGGAATTGGGGTATTTGGGTGTAGCGAACCTGTGCGTTGCTCAGGGCTTTTTTTGTCCTCGCCCGCTCACACACTGGCCAGCTGGCGTCTCATCGTTTCCCCGAACTATCATGTCCAGTTGTACTCAGTTGCCTCTAAAGAATTTAGAAGGTACTTGCGTCTTTCTGTCGGCGCGGAGAATAGTGAACTGACGGGCCTACCAGTTGAACAGTTGCATTCACGGGCGGGATCCCTTGCCGCCAAGTTTAAGCAAGGAGGCGGGAGCAATTACATCGACGAGGCGATCGTCCTCGCTCGCGAAGCACTGGAACTTTGCCCACCTGGCCACCCCAAGCGATTTGACTCCTTGACTTGGCTTTACGTTCGTCTCAGTGATCGTTACAACCAGCTCGGGGCGAGGATGGACCTCGAGGAGGTCATTGCCCTCGGCCGAGATGCACTGGCGCTTTGCCCACTGGGACACCCAGGTCGGTCAACGTCATTGAACAACCTCGCAGTTCAACTCTCCAGTCGGTACCAGCAGCTTGGGGCAATGGAGGACCTCAGTGAGGCTATTCTCCTTGACCGAGATGCACTGGCACTTTGCCCACCGGGACACCCAGATCGGTCAACGTCCTTGAACAACCTTGCAGTTCAACTCTCCAGTCGGTACAAGCAACTCGGAGAGATGAAGGACCTCAACGAGGCCATTCTCCTTGACCGAGATGCACTGGCAATTCAACTCCCACCAGGACACCCAGATCGGTCAACGTCATTGAACAACCTCGCACTTCATCTCACCACTCGGTGCGACCAGCTCGGAGGAATTAAGGACCTCAACGAGGCCATTGCTCTCGGCCGAGATGCACTGGCACTTCGCCCACCGGGACACCCAAATCGGTCAACGTCATTGAACAACCTCGCAGTTCAACTCTCCAGTCGGTACAAGCAACTTGGAGAAATGGAGGATCTCAACGAGGCCATTCTCCTTGACCAAGATGCACTTGCACTTCGCCCACTGGGACACCCAAAGCGTTCAACGTCCTTGAACAACCTCGCACTTCATCTCTACATTCGGTACAAGCACCTCGGGGAAATGGAGGACCTCGACGAGGCCATTCTCCTTGACCGAGATGCACTGGCACTTTACCCATCGGGACACCCAGATCGATCAACGTCATTGAACAACCTCGCACTTCATCTCTCCACTCGGTATGACCAGCTCGGGGGAATGGAAACCCTCAACGAGGCCATTCTCCTCGGTCGAGATGCATTGGCACTTCGCCCGCCGGGACACCCAGGTCGGTCAATATCTCTGAGCAACCTCGCACGTCATCTCGCCACTCGGTACAAGAAACTCGGGGAAATGCAGGACCTCAACGAGGCCATTATCCTTGACCGAGATGCACTGGCACTTTGCCCACCAGGACACCCAGATCGGCCAACGTCATTGAACAACCTCGCACTTAATCTCTCCACTCGGTACGACCAGCTCGGGGGAATGGAGGACCTCAACGAGGCCGTTGCCCTCGGCCGAGATGCACTGGTACTTCTTCCACCGGGACACCCAGATCGGTCAATGTCTCTGAGCAACCTCGCACTTCATCTCGCCACTCGGTACAAGCAACTCGGGGAAATGGAGGACCTCAACGAGGTCATTCTCCTTGACCGAGATGCACTGGCACTTTGCTCACCAGGACAGCCAAATCGGTGGACGTCCTTGAACAACCTCGCACTTCATCTCTCCGCTCAATATGACCAGCTCGGGGGAATGGAAACCCTCAACGAGGCCATTCTGCTTGCCCGAGATGCACTGGCACTTTGCCCACCTGGACACCCAGATCGGTCAACGTCATTGAACAACCTCTCACTTAATATCTCCACTCGGTACGACCAGCTTGGGGGGATGGAGGACCTCAACGAGGCCATTGCTCTCGGCCGAGATGCACTGGCGCTTCGCCCATTGGGGCACCCAGGTCGGTCAATGTCTCTGAGCAACCTCGCATGTCATCTCGCCACTCGGTACAAGAAACTCGGGGAAATGGAGGACCTCGACGAGGCCATTCTCCTTGACCAAGAGGCACTGGCACTTTGCCCACCGGGACACCCAAATCGGCCAACGTCATTGAGCAACCTTGCACTTCATCTCGCCACTCGGTACAAGCAACTTGGGGGAGTGGAGGACCTCAACGAGGTCATTCCTCTTGATCGAGATGCACTGGCACTTCGCCCATTGGGAAATCCAAATCGGTGGACGTCCTTGAACAACCTCGCACGTCATCTTTCCATTTGGGACAACCAGGTTGAGGGAATGGAGGGCCTCAACGAGGCCATTGCCCTCGGTCGAGACGCACTGGCACTTCTCCCACCTGGACACCCAGGTCGGTCAGTGTCATTGAACAACCTTGCAAGCTACCTGCATACTCGGTTCACACAATCGGGTCAGTTAATGGATAAGGAGGAACTATTCACTGTGTATGCTCAGCTGGTACATGTACCACCGATGGTATCTTCCATTGATCTGTCCGCCACAAGAGCATGGATCCGCGTAGCCGAAGAATTCGAGCATCCCACGACACTTCTAGCATACGAAACGTCTCTTCGACTACTTATTCATCACCTGGCCACTCTGCCATCCTTACCTCAACATCTTACTGTCCTCAGGAGTCTCACATCATCACTAGCAGCCGACGCGTTCTCAGCTTGTCTTCGTCAATGCTCTCCTGTCAAGGCCGTCGAGCTTCTAGAGCAAGGTCGGGGCGTCTTCTGGAGCCAGCTTAGTCGCCTCCGTTCCCCGCTTGACGATGTCATTGCGTCTGGACCAGCGGGAAAGATGTTGGCGGGCGAGTTCACGCAGCTGACGTCGCTCATTCAGAATGTCCTCAATTCACCTGGTGCATATCAGCATGATCGGGTGTGCGATCTCAACGTTCAATTGGAAGGAGTCGTGACCAATATTCGCAAGTTACCCGGGCTCTCGCGTTTCCTTCTCTCCTCGCTCTTCTCCGATCTCCGACAGGCAGCCTGTGAGGGCCCTGTCATCATTGTGAATGCGAGCGAGTATGGCTGCGATGCTCTCGTTGTCTTGGTCGACCAGGATCCTGTTCATATTCCACTGTCAATCACAAAGGAAGATGTTCGAGAATTCTCATCCAAGTTCTGTACTTTGATTAAGGACGCAAAGTCGATGGACATGACGAAAGAGCTCTGCATCAGCTTGCGGAAACTCTGGGACGAGGTCGTTGCTCCTATAGCCAATTTCCTCCAGACGATACATCCACTTCGATCACGCATCTGGTGGTGTCCCACCGCTGAGTTCTCTGTTCTTCCCTTGCATGCCGCCGGTCCGTTCAGGAAGGGTCAACGAAAGCTCGCTGATCTCTACATCTCGTCTTACACCCCCACCCTCACTACCCTCATTCGTGCTAGACGGCAAGATCTCTCGCATTCTGCATCAAAGGCGGAACACTTCGTTGCTATAGGTGAAGCGGCAGCCATTGGTGAGGATAAACTCGTTTCCGTCGGCGCCGAACTGGCCAACGTTGGTCAGCGCGTCGATGGCCTCGTCACATTCACACGTATCGAGGGTCCGGAAGCCTGCATCGCCCGGGTCACGGAAGAACTTGCCAAGAGCGACTGGGCGCACTTTGCGTGTCACGGTATCCCCAACCGCAAACAACCATTCGAGTCTGCGTTCGCTCTCCACGACGGACGCTTCACTATCCAACGAATCATCCAGTGCGATTTAGAGAACCCCCGGTTTGCTTACCTCTCAACCTGCCATACGACTGTCGGAGACGAGGAAAGCCCGGACGAGGTGATTCATCTCGCGTCGGCGATGCAGTTCGCTGGGTTTCGTTCTGTCATCGGGACGATGTGGGCAGTGGACGATGGTGAGACGAACAAGATCACGTCCATGTTTTACGACAACATGAAGGATGAGTCTGGTCGTTTGGATCATACACGTGCAGCATTCGCATTGAACAAGACAATGAAAAAATTGGTGGATGTACCATTCGATCAACGTATCTTATATGTACATCTCGGTGCCTAGTTCTCCACCCTCAGCGTAATGATACATATACAATTTTTGTAGTACTAAAACGTAACATTCCCCCTCGTCTTGCAAGGTAGTGGATGCACTACGCTTGAGCGTTTGTCGTCATCATTTGCATCAATCCTCGCTCAATTGTGTGGCCCCAGGCTCTTCATACTTGGAAGAAATGTACACATTGCCGAAGAGCGACCAAGTTCCTGGTCTGAGGCTCTTCCTATTCAAAGCCCTCCATTGAACGCCCTAAAAATCGGAGACTTCTGGGCCGTTATCCCAAACTCCCATTACGCCATGAGAACAATCTGCCATCACCTTGAAGGCTGCGACAAACCAAACGGAAACACATTCGACCATTGCATGCCATCCTCCTTGACTACTGCAGCCCAGAACGCAAAATCATATGGAACCTGACGAAATCCCTATGTATGCACAAAACAACCACCATTTGATCCATCCTGGGGTGCGGCCGGCGCCCTTGTCTTTCCCACCCACTGCGACCCCTGACAATACCCCAAGACACAAACCGAGCCGGAGCCTCCCCGCCCGCCTGCTGCAAATCCTCATCTCGGAAGCGACCCACCTTTCAGGTGCGAAAGAGGTGCCTCATCATATTCCCCAGACACGATCCAAAATTAACGATGGCGCCACAAGATTGACCACCGCCCACAATTCGACAGATATATTGCCAGCAAGGTCCGCCGCTCCAAACTATCCAACAACAACGTAAGAAACACATGGACACACCGTGTCACACACGTCATCACCCCCACTCCAACTGGCCTACAGCCCTTGAGGTTTTTGTGGGTATCGAGCTCCCCAGGGAGGTAACCAGGGAGTGCACAGAGTCCCCCACCCCTCGACCCATCCGAGACGTGCGTAAGAGCATTTTTCCTCGGACCGGTGCTTAGTGTACTGCTATTGTGTTTATGTAGAACTCGACTTGTCAGTTGCTACATAATCTATCACTTGTCCAAAAGAAAAAGAAATTTGCTTCATCTCATTGTTCTCAAGCACAACACGATTTCGGCTAGTCAAATAGTATATTATTCAATTCATGCGGATGCTGGCACACATCCTCCCCCGACCAGAATACTTTCACGATTTAGCAAATTTCTGTTCGCATTACCAAAAATAGGTCACATCACATGGTTTGTTTGAAACATGGCAAGCGCTGACGATGCATCCCAAATGTGTCCCACTAAGAACATCATGTGCACGAGACCCATAAATTACCTCTGAGTCGGTGCCCCGGGCAACGACATGATCCGGAAAGAGAACATGGGGACCGGTTTGAAAAACCTTTGGGAAAACGAAGCCAAGAAGTCGTTAAACTATGTCACTTGCACATACGATTTTCTTGTGTTGAGCGCAGCAATCGAGGTGCTTCATTTCAACCTCCTTGTCCCTGAAAAGAGAGATCTGTCGACGAGAGAATTGCAATACACCTTCTAACACATACGGCTTGTTGACGAGGCTGTCAGAACCAGTGTAGATGACGGTGTCGTAGACCAAAGCTCCGACTTGCATACCCAAAATCGGGCCGAGCATTGTGCACCAAAGCCAGTATTGATGCCTAAAGTCAAAAACTGGGGAGGGTGAAACACGCTGTTATCATGAAGCGCAGGATGCATACCTGCTTTTCCGTAGCCGGCCAGGGCTGTCATAATGCGCGGGCCGAGATCACGGGCAGGATTGATTGCATAACTCGTTTGCATGCCGAAGCCGAGTCCTATGCCAAGGGTAGCTAAGAAGAGCGCCAGAGGGACAAGGCCCGGTGGAGGTGGGCCATTCCGCTTATCCGTCACGGACAAGATCGCAACGATCAACACAGCGGCTCCCAAAAACTAGAGACGTGAGAACTCATGTAAGATGTATAAATCAAAGTGGAATTAACCTGGTCAAAGAAGCAAGCAACAGAAGTCATGTAGGGCGCCTTCAATTATGATCAGGCCAAATTGTCGACCGAGGATTGGCAACACGCACCGGATACGCGCCAAACAGGTCTCCGGTGCCAGAGATAGTACGGATGTCTGGCCCACCTTCGTAGAGGTTGATGGCATGGTAGTAGTTGGCGTAAACAATACCAGCACCACAAATACCTCCAAGCATCTGGGCTATAATGTAAGAGGGGACTTTCTTCCAAGGGAATCTGCGGATAGAAGCCATGGCAAGAGTGAACTAGTAAGAAATAAGTGCATGATAGTATAGTGGGTACAATGCGACGTGCCGCTGGGTTAATGTGACCACCAGAAATCCCACCGCAGGCCCATACGCCCATGGCCACACCTGTCGGATGTCCGAGATGCGTTACCTACGTAGTAGCAAAATCTCCTACCGATAGCCCAACCCAGGTTAAGAGAGAGATATTCCTACCATCAATATGTCAACGTTGATCATGATCGGACTACTAATGGTTTTCAAGACTGACCCCTTTGGGACTAGAGGAGACGACGAGCTTGGATGATAGAACGACTTGACAATTACCACCGCAACCGAAGATGACAAGGATCATAGTTCCAAGGAATTCAGCAGCTGGCTCTCGTACGTATCCCCTAGTGAGAGGTATGAGGAAAGCCGAGAGATCTCAGAGGCCTGACCAACCTGATCCTTGACCAACAGTTAGGATATTGGGTACAGGATTCACAGTCTTCGAAGGGAATAAGATATTTTGCATCGGGGTCATATTTTGTATTGGGGTCGTGCTGGTGAGTATGCGTGCTCGATGTCTCAGAGAAGACTGCCGAGGGCTTTTCAGTAATCCCACCCATGTCGTGAAAAGGAACGGTGAAAGAGGGAGTAGTCCAGCACGCTGGGGACAAAGCTCTCTCGAGCGTCTTTTATAGGCGGAAAGCTGCCCAATATACCAATGGACCTTTGACCACCCGGTACTGTCCGCCAAAATCGTAAACGATTGATCCGAACAGGTGTGTAGGCAACCCGGAAACTTGATTTTCGTTACGCCATCGAGGTGACCCTAAAACTGAAATCAGGAAATGCATCTCATGGTATTTGGCGGGGTAGGGAAAGGGACAAATTACTCTCCAAAGCAGAATGAGCTCCTTAACACCTTCTCGGGTATGCTTGCGCTCGGTAAGTCCTCTAACCGCCACTTGAATGGCAGACAATTCAACTGCCTATGACAGGCGCATCGGAGCAAGGCTTGCATCCACTTTGATCCTATACGGTCTCCGACTTTGATCTTGTTTCACAGCTGCGGACATGATCGCGGACTCGAAGGCTTCTCCGATCTTCACCGAAAGTTGTCTTCTATACGTAGCTATGTGGGGCAATCGTGTCCATATTCATACTGCTGGCATTTATGTTGTGTTTCATTGTATCAACAGTCTCTCTTACGAAATATCCAGCTTCCCGATTCCTGACGCCTAGGCTTGGCGCGTATGTCGCATGACCCACTGTTCCGGTTCATTCCATTAGTGACGATGATGAATAGGCTGTCGCAGTTGCAGTACGTCCTCGTGTTATACAGCCATTTTTGTCTTGGCGTGAATGGTTAAAATCACCAAGGCAAAGCATGGACTTGACTGAACCGGGTGCTCAAAGGGACCCTCAAAAATTGAAGGTCCCCGACTGCTGTATCGACACTCGAACTGTTGCATAGTCTTGAAAGACCACACAAAACAAGGCCACTGTAACAGGTTTCGGTCATGTAATAGCATGACATGTGAATAAAAAGTCGTGGTCAATAGTAATGCCTGTTTCAATGGAAAATAAATGGTGAAGGATACTCACCGATGTATCGGAGTGTCTTTACGGGGACCAGGGGAACGATGTTTCATGGTGCCAGTCCAAAACAGGGCTGTGAAGCGACACAACCGGAAAGAGACTCTCTCACAGCCCATCTTCGCAGTTCGTCGTCATTACCTGGTATAAATCTGCGGTTCGCCGACCTAATATCGTTGAGTTCGAGTGTATCGCTTTCTGCTGATGGCCGCATCAGCGAAACGCATTGACATGGGTGACAGACGCGCGTATTTTGTGGTCCAGAAGATTCGTTTCTCGGTGAGGTAGATACTTGGGCATCGTAGATGAGATGTGTCGCAACTCTGCAAGACATGAGTGGTAGCTGCGACAGTGCGAAGGTTATAATCGTTTTTCGATGTCATGGCAAATATCGATCACCTAACCTTCCCAACTCACGTGGGCCAGTCTATTACATACAAACGATGCCTTTGGACATGTAGTAAGAGGGAGCGGTAAACTATGTTCGCGCTCGATTTTTCGTTGTTTGTTAACATTAGCAGGGTGTCCTCGCTCTTTCTTACTCTGGAGAGAGCAGTACACAGTTGACCGTGAGCGAAAGGACTTTTGTTGCAGAGCAGCACCATACTGCGAAACATCGATGTCGAATGCACGTCCGTGCTCCGTGTCGATATAGGTGCGACAC
This sequence comes from Boletus rubroflammeus, assembly GCA_038090375.1. Lineage (NCBI taxonomy): Eukaryota > Fungi > Basidiomycota > Agaricomycetes > Boletales > Boletaceae > Boletus > Boletus rubroflammeus. The sequence goes on along the minus strand of JBBPMQ010000202.1, from coordinate 2,526 downwards.
ACTTTCGCTGTCGTGATGAAGAGGGGAGGTGGCATTCTAACGTCTCCCTCGGATGAAAGAGGAGGCATAGAAACAAATTCCTGAAGACACGCAATCAGCAAGGGAGACAAAAAAGAGTAACTGCGAAATGGAGCAAAATATTGTTGCCAAACTTAACTGCAAGAACGGAACTGAATTGTCGTCGATCGCTCTTGCGGTGGAACGCATGATGACGCGAGCAGGATCCCCACTGAAAGTGAAAAATTCGACCTCGAGATCTCCGGAAGACAGCGGCAAGAAACCATCACGTTTCCAAAAGTTTTTCTTGTGTGAATAATTAAAAGGACGTCGATTACGAACGCCAACAACGCCATGAATGTTGCAGGAAGTTGCCATGGTGAGTGAAGAAAAAAGAGTAAAGGAAAAGGAGGCTGCGTGAACTTGAACGCACACCGCGCCGGCGACGCTCGGCATGACACGTGGTGGACGATCATTCCTGTAAACTCTTGCTTATGTAATATAATAGATAAGGAATGGCGCCGAAAGGGGACTTGAAGTGTTAGGTGGATGAGAGTGTCCATATCAATGTTCGTGTTAATTCCCAAGTCCCCCTTCCCTCAGCCTTCCACAATATTTATTACATAGAACTCCATTGCCGTACGCACTGGCAGGCAGGCCTTGGGCACAAGAGGTAATAAATCCGGTAGCATCGTCATGCGGCCAGGGGTGCATCGCCACCCAGCTGAGACCTAGAAATTGTAACAACATAATGATACATTCCATCTGTTCTCGAGATTATCGTATCTAGCGACTACAGCTTGGAACGCGTACACTTCGTACGCCAGCGCTCCTCTGCGTCACCCCACACCCATTCGGATTCGCTCTGCCACTCCCACGCATCCTCGATCGACTTGCGCACATACTCGAGTTCTTCCTCACTGCCGTGGGCAGGCACAGAGTCATCCGCGGAAACGTCATGCTGGAAACCGTAATAGCGACCGATACTCTGCGATCGTTGGACGATACTGTTCGCAAACGGCAAGCGAACTTCTTCATAAATCTTCAATGCTTCCGCGATGTTCCCTCGATGCGTTAACTCGTGTGTCAGCAACCGTCCCAACACGAATGCATCCTGTCGGTGTAGGGAGCGGTGAATCGAAATAGCTCTAGTGGGGTGTTGACTAGGCGTACCCACCTCCATCGCCTGTCCTGCACCTGCCGCAAAGTGCGGCTCCATTGCATGTGCCTACAGTGTATTCAACCACTGTTACGTTTACCACAAACTAAGAGGTAGCTCACTGCGTCTCCAAGTAAGACAACCCTGCCAGCCACATAATGGGGTAATGGCCGGAGTATATGTAGTGCCCATCTCGACGGCCTCTCGACACACTGTGATGGCATCAGCAAAGGGGAAAGGAGGCAACGAGGATATCATTAAATACCTTCGCCAATGCTTTGACACGAACCTCCCAGTCTTCGAATTGGTCCGTAATCTCCTTTTCAGAAACATCCATCACCCAGCGACCCTCAAATGGTGTCCCGAATGCATCACAATTGTGACAGAAAATGACAACATTGAGCAATCGCCCCTGGGAGATAGGAAATATCACCATATGCTATACAGTTGTGTATTGGTCAGTCCGAAGAGTCTGAAGTTGAAGTTGCGTCGCCCCTACTTTATTCTTTCCAAGATGCTGGATACAGAAGTAAACATTCCACAAGTGCTGATTTTCGTTGTAGCTTACCAACGTCAGGTTAGTCGGTACTTCGACGTCGGGGTACTCCTTCGAGAGTTTCGCAGTTGGCACTAGGTTCCTATAAACCAGGATACCCGTCCACACAGGATGAATACATTCCAACAATCTATTTCTGGAGTCGTCGTCTCGGGTCAAGGAAGCGAGGTTCTGATACATGGTCTTGCGCGTTGCTGAGCGAATACCATCGGCGCCCACCAACACATCCGTGACGGAAGTAGAACCGTCAGAGAAATGTAGCGTTGTTTTCCCGGTTTCGGAATTAACGTCGTAAAATTCGAGCCTCTTGGATGTGTGTATTTTGCAGGAAGCAGGAAGTTTCCGCAGCAGGAAGTCTACTAAGTCTTTTCTGTGGACCATCAACGATCCACCTGCGAGACACAAAAATTAGAAACACCACGACTCGGAGTCGTTCAACAGACGTCCTCACGTTTCAGATTTCTTGAGAACCAGAAATACCCATCTCGTTGATCAGACTTTCTGAAATTCGGACCTAAATTTGAACGGTGTTGTGAACAGGGAGGCTAGTACAGAGATGAAAGCTCAACAAACCAGTGTTTTCCTGTGGTGGTCCGATAGCCAGTTTAACGAACTCGTCATACAAGCCCAGCTCTTTCATAATGTCCATGGTCCTCCCAAAGAAACCGATTCCAGCACCGATGGTGGTGATTGTTGGACCAGCTTCAAATATGTCAACCAGGGGGGTACCATACTTCCCGATGACCAATGCGAGCGTCAGTCCGCCTATTCCTCCGCCACTACTACGAGGTCAGCAGCCAGCCTTTCCAGGTGT
>JBBPMQ010000201.1:0-35060 GCA_038090375.1 Boletus rubroflammeus | reverse complement strand
ACCCTGTAGCCCTTTGACAAAACATCAAGTTCTGCCGCTGCTCAAACTTGAATCTAAATTTCAAGTGTGGCCCCCACGTTTAGCTCAACATTTAGGTCGGTGCTAAATATTGATCCAGCCGTTGTGTTAGTAGGGTCCGATGGGTAATACGCCATCACCTGCGCGATCGTGACCTCATAGTACCTTTGAAGTTCGAATTGCCCTAAGGAAGGTCGAATTGGGAACTACATTTACGTAATGCCGATCGTTGCCAACGAGATGATGATTGAATCCTTCGTGGTCGCAATTTCCTGTGAACCGAGCGTTCTATCAGAAGAGAAGAAAACGCATCTATGAACGACGTACCACTTACGAACGGTACGTTCACAACAAACCCTCGTCGAACCAGATACATATAGCGGGTCTGCAGTCAAGAAGACCCCATCCACGGACGAGCGACTTTTGAAATCATACGTATAGATCGACCTACGCATCAACGATCATTCTATCCTCAATTATCAGCAACTCCACTCGAAAGCCTCCCTTGATCGCTAGCTAGATGTCGTACATTCGCTGGTGACCTGATAATGCACCCCCTAGTGTCCCAAGCAACGACAACCCGTCGCCGAGGTTTCACTCAACGATGTCCGCGATACACAATAGACAACATCCAGTGAAAAACAACAGCACCTGCACCATATCGATGCCCACTCGTCACAACGGATTCGCCAACGTCACATTCGTCAAATATGCCATCGCCTCGACACGATATGTGTCTGTTGTCAACGCCTGTGTCACCAACCCATCCAAGAATTCCAGCATCGTCTGATTGGTCGTCGCATCATACTGAGGCCAGTATAGGTCCGTGCTTTCTCCAATGTTTGGATCGAGGTTTGCAACGAAACGGACGAGGTAAGAGGCCATGTCCAAGCCGCCGTAGACACTGAGCAAGTCGGATGTATGGAACTTGGGATCATGAAAAGTGGTTCAACACACGAAATAAAAACGGTCATCTCTGACTCACGGAACCAAGGAAAGGAACGCCTTTGAGCCGTTTACTCACTGGCCAAGGAAAGAGAAGAGAATGAGAGAAGTCCACCTTCGAGACCCATGACGCCTTAGCGATGGTAGAACAACTTACGGTACGTCCAGATACTCTGCTTCCCAGATTGATTCTGTAGGAAGAACCGTCGCGGCGCCTGAAAGACGGCATCCCCCTGGAACGCAGCCAGTCGCTTGAACTGCGGCGTGAGTGCATTCAGATAGCCCGTGTCGAATGGTGAACCTTGGGTAGGATCCGAGGGGTAATATGTCATCAATTGTTTGAGCGTGGTGGTCGATGCATTCGGCATCCAGTATGTGTGGAGGTATTCTTCGAATTGCGCGTCCGTCCTAAGGGAAAGTGTGCGTTAAATCGCTCGAACGTGGCTTCGTTTTGAGTGCGGCTTACGTGATGTTGAGGGTTGAGAATGAGAACAGTGTCCCTTCGTCATCACAATCGCCTATAAACCACATACATTCGTAATTCCATCATACGAGGCGAGAAAAAGACAACGGGAATTCGGACATACCGTTGATGAACGGTACGTCTGCAACAGATCCCTGCTGGACCAAATATTGTGGGTCCGCAGTCAAGAAGACTCCATCCACGCGAGGCAACCACGCCAATACGAGCGACTGTTAAACCACGCGTATCGACACACAGGACGCATCAGTCACTCTCACCATACGTCCGAGTCTCTCCTCTGCCAGCGAAACGTACCTGATACGCAAATATCCCGGGCGACTGATTCATAGCGCTCAACAATGTCTCGTACGGTACCTCACGCAAACACTGCAACGTATCTGTCGCACCATAACACCCCGTCTCTGCAACGAGGGCATCGTAGTACGGTTGTCCATGGGTGATATCACCCACGGGAATGGGCGAACCACTTTCCATGAACGCAGCCCGGAAAAGACCGTCGGGATTTCCTCCGTTCGTCACCATGTGCAAGGCAACAGAAATAGCGCCTGCACTCTCGCCCCAGCTGGACGTGATGGCGGTGTCTTTGTCAGCATAATAGGAAAAGCACAGTCCGGGAAGAAGTCTTTACATGGTGACTTTGGTAGGATCTCCCCCGAAGGCACTGATATATTTTTGTATCCATTGGAGAGCCAGGCGTTCTGATTCGGAATAATCCGCGGTCCATTAGAAGACGCGCAACAAGGTGTGGGAAAGGGGAACACGTACGGTCTTGGAGGCCCAGATTCCCAACGCCAGCATCCTTGATTTCTTGGCTCGCCAGGAACCCAAACGCTCAACACGACAATCGGTAAACACAGAAGATCGATGCATTTCCACCCATGCACGCTCACCGTTCAGGCTTCGGACCACAATTTCTCGTGGTCAGACACTCATCTGTGCGTTGTCCGTGGGTACAAAAGTGCTTACCGATAATTTATGCTGACATATACGGCAGGGACAGCGAGCGAGACCGCTTTCTCCACGATGACGCTACCGTCGTAACTGTGGTCACATGGCCGTGTATCAAGACTCGTACGCATGGTCAGGGACGGCAGGACGTACATGTTCGTACCACCAAATTCGAATCCACCTCCAAAGATCCACTGTCGGAGATATTGTTTATTAGCGGCGGGGATGATAGGCGACGGGCACAGGTGACTCACCACCACTACAGGTAACTTGGAAGTTGGGGTCGCGGTGGTGGGGGCGATCACGTTCAATGTCAGACCTATGTCACCAATCTTCTTTCAGCGTTGAATTCGATGACATTGCATAGGTGACAAGGTCTCATACGCACAGTCCTCTGTCGAAGGGGTGATGAAGTTCTGGAGCGAGCTGGTCAAATAATCGACTGTCTCAGCGGGGAGACCGGACGGCAACGGGTGATTGATTGCCTGTTGAGGACACGCAGGACCATCCGCCGTTGCAGAGAAGCTGGTGTTGTATGACGGCAACGTCTGGGGTAGCTGGAAGCGGAGGTTTCCCGTCCTGTTTCGGAGGCGGGGGAGATCAGGTCAGTTGGATGAATGGAAAGTAAGGGGTAATGGGTGAGTTAGCAACAATAGACGTACGGGGGCTGGGCGAACGGAATGCCCAGGAACTGATTGGTAGATCCCGAGGTGACGCCCGTCACGGTCGCTCTGTCGAGGGTGACCGTCGGCCCTGCACGAGGCTGCACAGGGCTAGCCATCGCACGACTCAAGACGGCCAAGAAAACGAAAAAGGACACGCTTATCTTCAACATGATCGATAGCGGATACCTGCGAGTGGGGAGCGGGTGAGGTGACTATGTTTGACCAGGCTAGGGATTTATGACACTAGTGCGACCGGGCCAGTTTATCCGCTCGAATGGTATTTTAGTACGGCTTTGTCGGGTCGTCGGGTCACATAAATGGGTGGTTGTGGCAACACGTGGTGTGAAGGGATATTCGTTGACTACCTGTGATGCTCAGATGACAATGTTATAACGCGGGGAATGAAGACGCACGTAGAAGGGACATGCATGCAGTCAAGGGGAAGGTGTTATTCCGAAAAAAAAAAAAGACCACGATCGCACCGCCAAAATGTCACACACATGATCGTCCGTTGGCGGAAAGCATATTGCCCTCGTTCGGTCGCGTGCGTTCTCCTGAGACCTACGTTCTAAATTCAGGGCGATAGTGCGAGAGTGTGGGGTAATGCCCGACCTATGGGAACATTGGGAATTGAGGCTGAAATAGGGCGAAAGCGTGAATGGTCCACACATACCTTGAAACATTTTTTAATACCATAGAGAGGATATATGACCAGGATAGGGGAGGGTTTATGCGACTGCTTGCGATGATGCCCTGACCGCACGACCGACGGAGAGCACGTGTCCCGGAAGTCATATATCATAGGCGGGGTACACCGTACATGACGCCGTCTGTCAAAATAAAATCACCGTCCTCAGTTTCCCGTTTCCTAAATGCGTGTGCAGTTGTAGGGCGGAGGCGTCACCTAAAAAGATCCACCTACGATGTATGACCGGGAGCTCTGAGCACCTTATCAGGTCTAACTCTGTGTGGCTTCCAAACGCCCAGGGAATCGATTGGAAAAAGGGTGGGCAACTGCCGGCGCAGAGTAAGAATTACGGCCGGGGACGTGGCACCGGGCGTGGTCGAGGCTAAGCTGCCATCTGCAAAGACACTGTATAACGTTACCGCTTGACGACACTTTTGTAGGCCATTCGAGAGCTGTGATTGGAGGACAGGTCGGCGAAAAAGGGAATTAAGGGTCCTTCCAAAAAAGAAACGACCGCAGCCCATCCCAAAGCTCGCTTCAGAAAGATGATGGGCCAGTGGGGGAAAGTTGTATCATTGACTGAACCGTTATTTATACCAAAGTGGGTCATCTGCCAACCCACACACTTCAGAAACGTTCAAGTCAGAGAGGCATCCTCAAATATCATGTTGGTTCCGGGATCCTCTGGGTTTACAGGAACAGAACTTGCCTTTTGACTTGACAGATAAAGCGCGAATGTCCTACGGATGTCACAGGTCGTCCTCATACTTATCGCCATGTCCAATTCTACAGGAGCGTCTTCCCGCAAAGCATCCAATAATCCGATACATAATTAAGAACGCGTACACCAAGGCGTAACCCGAGATCCAGTATATCTCGATGGCTGCGTCGGTACCCATTAAGAACCTTTCGTCTCCACTCAATCACCCATCAACGAGCACCACCGAGTCCAACACCGAAAACCCAGCCGCCACGCCCCCCTCATTATTCTCCACCCCTTTCGTCCGCATCAACCACCCCACGTCACCCCGTTCCTTGCGTACGACTCCCTTTCCTTCGTCCTCTCCAAACAATGCCCAACCAAATGTTCCTAACTCGGATATCGTCTCTGCATTAACCAACTTTTCACGTTCCTCAGTCCCGCTCTTTCCCGCCCCGCCCGCCCCGGACTTGGCACGCACGAGATAAGACCATACCCCAGCCGGGGGTACGATCAACGTCATCGCAATCCACGCCTTTCGCAGCGCCCAACCAAATATGCCTAACTCGGATATCGTCTCTGCATGGACCGACTTTTCACGCTTCTCAGTCCCGCTTTTTCCCGCCCCGCCCGCCCCGGACATGGCACGCACGAGATAAGACCCTACCCCAGCCGGAGGTACGATCAATGCCATCGCAATCCATGCCTTTCGTTCCTCCCCAGAAAGTCCCTCCAAAAACGCAGGAATATCTCCCTTGTAGACATTATTCCCCCCACCTTCGCGTTGGGGTTTGAGCACAAGTTTGTCGGCGTGTCGACGCGCGAGGGTCGTCCCGAGGGGTTCCCTCGGATTTCTCTCCACGTCCGGAAAAGAAGTGGAAAGGGCGGGTGGGTTCTCTGTATCGAGTGCCCACATGGGCATCCACGTCTCCCGAAGCTCCGCCACCCCCGAGGCAGCAGCACCCGACTCCAAGGTAGGAAAGAACTGCTCGACGACGCCAGGCTGGCTCAGTGCCTCTTGCACCTTTTTCCCACCTGCCAATTGGAGGGGTATACTCGGACACTTGATCGCGCGGCTTCGTTCGAGGGTGAGACGTGCCGTCCAGTGTACTTCGGTGGGAAAGTCAGTTGGGGCGTACCCTGCGCGGAAGTAGACTGTCGATATCTCGATCGGGTCGGAATTAAAATTGGTGGGGAGTGTGAGGAGGAGGGTACGGGAGGGACCGGAGACCGATGCAGAGGTAGCGAGCTCGAGGAGAGTTTGGCGGACGACGCGGATGGAATGTCTAGTGGTTGAGCGTGAGGGGCGCGTCGAGAGCACGTGGTGAGTAGAGACGCACTTATCTAACAATTCGTATTCGAGCCAACGTTGGTCAAAGACGTTGCGTTCGTTGGGCTGTACGACGAACAGGATATATGCGCTGGAGAGAGGTGAGTGGGAGTGGACGGAGCAGGGAATTGGGTACCTTTGCACACCGTATGCATTGTGCGCTTCTGCGAGGCCTTGAGCTAGTCCTGAGGTGGTATCGTTTGTGGGAAAGTTCTCCAGCTTGAGATAAGGTGATATATGGTAGTAATCCGTCAATGCGTAGAGGTATCTAGAAACACATTTCCACATCAACCCTGGCGAACATCGTGATGACCCACACCTGTGCATTGCACTGACTCTATCGGAGAGTGGACCAAACGAGGATGATATCGTGTTGAATTCTACTTGTTTGAGACCGAGCGCATGGCCCGTGCCAGCATGGAGGAGATAATCTGAGCGAAAGAGACCGAGATGCAAGGGCTAGATAGCGTCTTTGAGCGACCAGGCTTTACACATCGCAACGAACCATTCACCTGAACGATCCCTTCCTCCCTGATCTCTTTCCACCCCTGCCATAACTTTCTCACGAATTCGTCCGCCTGCCCGACACCCACCTCTGCACCCATCACCTGGTCCAGGAAGCCGTCATCGACAGCGACGCGCGCATACAGGGTGTTGTAAACTGACTGCAACTTCTGTGCTTTATGGAAGAGATCACGCGGGACGGGGGCAGGTAGGAGTGATATCGGGGCGTGGATGGCTGAGGAGGGTTCGGGTGGTTGGGAAGGAGCGAGTGGGAGGTAGGTGAGACCGTGGGCGAGGGCGTAGGTGGTGGCGTGGTGTGTGAGGGTCGCGAGCTGGATGTCAGTGAGTAGCGGTGGCCATTTCGAAAAATCGAACGAGCTCGTCGTCGTCATCGTCATCGTCGTATTGCGGTATCTGACAGTGATGACGGAAGCATTTATCATTAATAAGATGGGATCACGTGACCATATGATGCGCGCTTCTGCTGAATCTGCTCTCAAGGCTTGTCCTCGTCCTCGACTTTGACAATGGCAGCAACAAGGCAAGAAAAAAACAATCTATTCATCGATCGTATATCTGAGAAACTAGCACAGATCTCTCGCCACCTGCATCTTTTGCAAGATCATCAAAGGTTTCTACCTTTGCCGCGTCTACCTTCAAGTTGTAACCATCCTAATCCCACTCCACAGGCGACATACCCAGTTTCAAGCTTGTCGAGACCGGGCTTTCGTACGCACCACATTTCATCCCTCGAATTGTAATTGTCAACGCTCACTCGTCTAAGATACGCCTTTCTCGACGTCGGCCCACTCTCCCAAGGCCACGCCCTCGTCATCCCGAAAGGTAATCACTCCCCCGAAACAGCCCCACAGCTGACCCTAACCGATGATATAAAACGGGCAGACCACACCGTAAAGATGCATGAGCTTCCAGACGAATACCTCGCTGATGCGCTCCCTATCGCCAAGAAGATCGCTCTCGCTCAGGGGCTCGAGAATTACAACATTCTTCAGGTGTGTCTTCCTTTCTCTCATATCTGTTTACTGCGTCCCACTTAGACGCTGCACCTGACACAGAACAATGGACGCCTAGCACACCAAGAAGTGGACCACGTCCATTTCCACGTCATCCCAAAACCCAACGAGACCGAGGGTATCGTCTTTCGTCCCGAAACCTGGCCTGCCACGAAACCCTCCATGGACGAACTCAAAGCATACCATGCCGAATTACTCGTAAAGCTGGAAGCTGCGGGTAAACTGTAGGACCACGACCTGTAAATAGCCATTGGGGAACAATTACATTCCTATGCGATAGTTCATTATGTATGTTAGATGCTGTGTAAAAAGCCGTCTATTGTTTGCTGCGATGTGTGAAACACACGCTCGCAGTGCGACGTCCTCCCTTCGCCCGCACGAATACCAATTACCTATCAGCAAGGACCACCACCACCACACCTCGCCACCCTACAGCACATGTGCGTCACTCAAATTCCACGGTTGCCCTTGTAAGTTGTCTCCCCATGTACGGTATTTACGGTGGCGGTGCATTGACACTTTGACTCGGGCAGGATCCTATTTTTCTCGGCATTCTCCGCTTTTGTTGGGTCTGCGTGTTCGTCTCGTCCAGAAGCTCTGGCGTGGACGAGTTAGCAGGTGTTCGGTATCATTTTCGGTAAGATTTTGTGGGTTTGGATTAGAACGGATGTCTTACTGCATGGCTCGCAGACCTTGGGCTCACCGTGGAAGCACCTAGGATCCGACATCTCACGACTGGAGTGGATTTTTTGATTTACAGATGAGTCGGAGATGCCTTAGAATTCTGCGATGAGATGTCGCGTCAATGCGGCGTCATTGAACAATTGCAGACACAATAATCGCTTTCGTCCCTCCTGTGCATCTTGTCCCCCCTCTCGATTGTCTAGGTCTGAGACGTCCGTTTTTGGTGCCTGTTCTAGAAACTCAGATCTTCCATTCTAGGAAGTCATCACCCACACAGTGGTACTTGGCCGCGTATATATACATCCTGCAACGCGACTTGAGATTAGGACAGTGACCATGACCACACCAAGGCAAGCCGCACAAAACACAAGCATCTTAGTTTTGACAGTCAAAATATTGTAGATCCCTCGCCACCTGCGCCTTTTGCAAGATCATCAAAGGTGAGTTCTGCCTTCTGCGTCCGAGCTTATCTCATGGTACCCATCTTGAACCCCCCATCTCGCAGGCGAAATTCCCAGCTTCAAGCTCGCTGAAACTGAGCTGTCGTACGTACAATGTCATCTCGCACCCCCTCTCTCGCAGATAGACTCCAGCTCATCACCTTAGATATGCATTCCTTGCTCTCCCTCCACTCACGGAAGGCCACGCCCTCGTCATCCCCAAAGGCAAAGGTCAGCCACCCTCCTTGATCAATTCCATGTCAGCCACCCCACCTCTGACCGGTAATCACCAGACCACACCGTCAAGATGCATGAGCTTCCCGACGAATACCTCGCTGACGCACTCGCTGTCGCCAAGAGAATTGCCATTGTACAAGGACTCGAGAACTATAACATTATTCAGGTTCGTTCGCACCTCGCACCTCTCCTATTTCTTCCTCCATTCAAGTCGTCCACTCCACTCACTCACTGCACACAGAACAATGGAAGGGTGGCATACCAAAGCGTCGACCATGTCCATTTTCACGTGATCAACAAACCTGACGAAAACACGGGCCTCGTCGTAAACTGGCCCCCACAGAAGTCTCCGGAGGAACTGGACGTTTATCGTGCTGAGCTTTTTGCAAAGCTGGATGCCAAGGGTAAAACCGCCTGTTCGTAAACGACGTTGAGAGAGTCGCCTGTCGTTTTCAACCACCCACCTGCGGTAGTCGAAACCAGGAATATTGAGGATCTTGCACTCAGCCTCGTACGCGCGCGCGCGCGTCGATTATGAGACGGCGTCGAAGTTCACATATGAAAACTTGATTCTTTTAGCATTGCGAGTACGTCGCACGATCATTTTTACGGTACATTTTCTACATAAACTTATCGAAGAGCTTGTTCATTTCATTATTTCCTCTTCCGACCCCCATATATCCATCCATATACGTTCCCCCTGTCACACGCATCCCTTGAAGCAACGATGGAACACTTGGAACCTACACAGATCAGATGATCACATGTCTGGTTTACTTCCTCCCCCTCGTTTAAGAAGGAAAAAAAAACAACTGAACATCAAGTTGTCCTCTCTGAGTTGGTTGTGGATGTGGACGTAATATATGGTGTGAGAATCACCATTGAATCCATCGATATCAGCTGGACCACGTTACAATTGACTTTTTGACTTTTTGGACGTGTGCGTAAGATCGCGATCCCAAAGCATGCATAAAGATCTTCCAGATCGTAATGGTCGACCCAACCTGAGACGTCCTAAAAGTGTACTCGCCGATCTCTCACGCGTACACCCATCCGACAAGTCTATTAGTACTAGTAGCTGTCCTTGCACAATCAATAAATAGATTAGATGCCATCTATAAAAAAATCCCTCCTGACCCTGATCTACTACGTCGCGAGCATCCGAATGGCAACAAGGCCCCCAACCCGCTCCCCCGCACCTTTCCCCATCGCCCGCCGCACGAACGCCACTCGCTCTTCTCGCCATCCAGCAGCATCCCCGCGCTCGTCCGAGTCCTCGCCACCCCGATAACACGTCGGTGGCCACACGAACGCCCCCCGCGCGCACTGCCGATACAGCACCACGTCCCTCACCACGTCCGCCTTGCCATGCGCGAGCACCGCGCTCAACAACCTCGCTCGCATCTCTTCCCGTCGTCCCGCCTCCGCCTCCGCCTCCGCCTCCTTCATCTTAATCTCGTCTTCGCCCACCCCCACATCCGCGCCTGCGTGCGCATTCAAGTCCGAGTCCCCCCACACCGTACACGCGACGTGGTGAACGGCCACGAACCTCAGGAACCCTTCCACCGCACCCCCCTCGCGCACAACCAACGCCGCCACATACGCACCTAACATCCCGAGGTCTCGTTCGACCGGGTACAAGTACTCCCGCAGGTCTCCTGTACAGACGACATCCTCGATCGAGATACGCACGCTCTTCACGACGTCCCCCAAGCCCGCTCCCCCACCACCACCACCACCGGCCTGTCCGGGACCAGAGCCGGAGTCAGAGCTGGCACTATCCCCGCCGCACCACAAGGCCCGTCGATAATCCACTGCATAGTGCATCGCCAACGGGGTCACCACCAACGCCGCAAACATTCGGTGCCCAAATGACACCGCACCGTACAACGCCACCAGGTCCGTATAAAACTGGTAAAACGGCGTCGAACCGAGGTAGGGCCTCGATGCATCTTCGAGCGAGCGAGCGTGGTGTATCGTCACGTGCTGACCACCCCCACCGGTACGTCCGCGCACGGTAAAGGGCTCGAGCAACCACTCCATCAACCGTTCCACCCCCGCATCCCTAAACACATCCACCTCCGTTCCTCCAACGCCAACACCATGTTCGAGCATACACACCCGCATGCACGCAAACACCACCTCCGCCGCGTCATGCACGAACCCCTCCAGTCCATGTATGATCAACACCCTGCGCGCCGCATACACCAACAACAGCATCGCACGCACTACGTCCACTTCGCTCGCAGTCCAATCACCCGGGAGGGCACGAAAGACGGGAGAAATTCCAGAGCGCAAGAGGTGCGTCAGCGGAGTGAACAGAAAGTCGCGTGTAAGCGGGAGGCCAGCTGCGACGCTTGATCCAGGACTCTGCGGCGAAGGGGAGAGCGAGGGAGGAAGACGTAGGGTCGAGGACCGTGAGATGCTCTCCGTGTTCGGTCGAAGTGGCGCCACATACACCTCTCCCTCGGGTCGCACCGCGTACTCGAAAAACGGTCGGAGCACATCTACGTGGATAGCCTGCGATAGCTTTGCAGGGTCGACGCCAACAAACTGCGGCGTGACGAGCAAAAACGCATCAAGCATGGCGAGCGCGTGGGATTCGTCCCCCGGGAGAAGGTGAGACAGGAACACGAGAGCCTGGGCGAACCATAGCTGGGGGGTCGTACCAGGGATATGCCGCGAGACACGATGAAAGTGGATGACAAAGCGCGTCAGGGGGCGTAGATACACCTGCAGATGTGCTGCGCCAAGCGTCAAAGGAAGGGACCAGATCGGATGTTTGACAAGCGCAGCAGAGAGCGCCGAGAGGTCACTCAACGGAAGCGCAAAGGGGGGTGTGGACAGCGGTAAACTGTCGTTGAGAGGTGGGAGACAGGCTAGCCATAGACGGAGTGCAGACGCGAGGACACCACCCGCGTTCGCGAGCGATTTTAACACACGTTCCCCATCTTGGGTCGTAGCAGGACTCCCTTCCGCAAGATCACGTTGCACCGCCTCCAGCGCGTGTCGTATAATCGCAAATTCGGCTCCATCTTCGGCTGCGAAGGTACTCCTGAAAATTTGTAACGCCTCTTCACGTTCTTCTCCGCCGCCCTTGATGCTATTGATCCGTGCGCCTTCGAGCCACGCAGCTTCAGCATCCCATATCGCTGCGTATACTGCCCAGTCGGATATCTCGTTCCCTAGTCCCTCCCTGAACTTCCGCACGTCTGTTGCCCATCCCCAAGCACATACTTGGCTCCAGAGTATCTCGTGTGGCGGACTCGTCGCATGCGGATCTGTCGCACAGATTGTCCATGTTTCGACAAGGGACGCCCAGGCTATACGGAGTTGTTTAGACGCCGAATCGGACGCGTTCGCGCTTTCATGAGGGGATGGGGGGCTGGAGATGATGTATGAAGCGAGCGCGGTAAAGATTTGAGAGGCTGTGGTAGCGATGTGAGAGTAGAGACCGTACGAGGATAGGGTGGTGTAGAACCGGAGTGTGTACGTCAGAAGCGTGGTGACGAGGGCAGGCGAATAGGGCGACGAAGGCGGAAGCAGAGTGACGAATCGAAGAAGTGCATCTGTGGGGTCGAGCAGTGCCGATGCGCTCGAACGTGATGCAGAAGCGAGGGTGATCAGCAACTGCAGTGCAAGGGGATTGGGCGGTACAGAGTCTTCCTTGGGCGGAATTGGTGTCAGGAGAAACGTGTTGAGGATCGTCGGGACGAGACCAGAGGTGTTGGCAATCATCTCCGCGACTTGATTGGATTGCTGAGCAAGCCAGCGGACGACTGCCAGCACCTGCGCCAATGATTTGGGAGGAA
The DNA here is from genome assembly GCA_038090375.1 of Boletus rubroflammeus. Taxonomy (NCBI): domain Eukaryota; kingdom Fungi; phylum Basidiomycota; class Agaricomycetes; order Boletales; family Boletaceae; genus Boletus; species Boletus rubroflammeus. The sequence continues at coordinate 22,571 of JBBPMQ010000201.1, read as the reverse complement.
GGGCGGCGTGCGACAACACGTCCGTGATCTGAGGCAAGATATAATTGAGCTGTAGCAAGGAGACGACGTCAGGAGCGAGAGCGAGCTCTACACCCTCCAGTTCACTCGTCGTCCCATCCCACTCGACAAGACATTCCCACACGACCTCGACCGCTCGCGCGCCGAGGCTTCCGATCTGGTCGATGGCAGCCAAGCCAGCGGCAAGAATACGCTTTCGAAGTTCACCCTCTTGACCAGCAAACACGACGATTTTCTCTGGGCTATCAGGGTATCGCACTTGCCGACCTAGACGATGGGCAATCTTGGCTAAGATGCCAAGCATTGAGGCCCGTTGTGCAGGAACGGTCGATCGGGCTAGGAGAAAAATGTCGTCGATGGTGTATCCGGCACGACTACCTTCAGCATGATGATGTAGTCCCAGATGGGATGGTAACGAGGCAGAAAGAGATGCTGGTATTGGGGCACCGTGGAGATCGAATCGGGGGCCAGATTGGTCTGTTGTCTCTCGTGGGGGAGCCTCCATCCATGCGACGCTTGGATCGTTGGCAGGCACGCTTGGAAAGTATCGTCGACGTATGTACTCGGAAGTACCCTCCTCTGGCTCGTCGTCTTTTGGTGCGCGTGTGAATTGGGTTTCGGTAGGACTGTCAGCTGGGTGGGGTCGCTTGGATGGAATAACGTCCGCGTGGAACCTGCCCAGAGACAGGATCGAGTCGTCTTTCGTACCCGGTGGGGGTGGCAGGGCGAGGACGGTTCGTTTGGGCGATACAGGCGCTGTTTCGTACACGTGGACGTCGTCTGGGGTTACCTCTGCAAAGCGCAATTTGCGACTTGTCCGGCTGGAGGGACGCGTGCTGCTCGTCACGGGCAAGGGCGGGGGTACTGACCATTTAAGTTGCCAGTGAGAAAGCAAGTCATGACCAGGGTAGATCTTACCTGATTGTCCTATATTCTCGAGACTCTTGACTCGGAGAACGCCTGGTACGGTGGCCAACTCACGTGACACGCGACGCGGGGAAGGGGAAGCAACGAGGGTTACCTGTTCGTGGTCACGGTCGTGTTCGGTCGTCCGACGAGCATCCGAGCCGTTGGTCGTGGATCCAACCTCCCCCTGTACCTCCTGCATAGCTTGTTCTTCCAGCTCCACCCGGGCCTGGGCCTCCTTCTCCTGTGCCTCTTTCCGCCGTCGAGCTTCTTGAACGCGCCTCAGCAAGTGCTCCGTACCGTCTCCCAACTGCTCCAAAACCGCATGCTTCTCCTGCTCGATCTCTGCTTCGCTCATACGTGCAATCGTGCGCGCGTTCTCTTCGTGGATCTGGCGACGGAGGGCATCGGCATCAGTTGGAATAGGTTTCGTGTCGACGATCGGTGATGTCGGTGCGACAGGTGGATGGGCCTGCGGCTTCTTTGACACGACAGACGGTACATCAATCTGCTTCGAGCCTCCGCCGTTGGCATTGGCCTCCTCCCGCGCGCGTGCAAAGGCGCTCTTGAATCGATGCTGGGCGGTTGGGAACCCTGTTCCTGGCGTCCCAGTAAACTTGGAAGACGGCGTGGACGTTGTGCGAGACGTTGTGCGCTCGAAAACGGAGCCTATCAACGGACGCTGATGAGTAGACATTCGCGTCGATGAGGTGTAAGTAGAGGAGGCTAAGTTAATGTGTGCAACTACTGGCCTAGGGTAGGGTTACGTAATATCCCATGGATCGACGCCCGACCAGTATGCTTTCGGAACGAGCATGCCCAGATTATTATTCAACCCATACGTCGACGTTGACAGACCAGTGTCATTCGGAGACGAAAAGTTATCCAACAATAATTATCTCAAACGGGATCATATACACCCCCTCTATGGAATCACATAGCCTCCCGAGCGATGCCTCAGTGGATCTATAGTTACTCAGACATGCCTGTGACACGTCCAACATACTAACACTGTCGTTGAAACGCTTGTCTTCCCATAGCTACCTTATGACCTCGATCACGTCCCCTTCAATGCCGTTACTACCAGATGCCACGCTTTGGCAAGTTCCCGAGTTCTCGTAATCACCGCCCCTCCATTGGGTGGTGGGCCTGGGGAGGACGTAACCTTCAACACTGCCCTCAGCGATGAGGGAGGCATTGCCCCGCGCTTCCATAGATTCTTCCACACCCACACCTCCACAGCCCTCCTCCACAGCTAGAACCTGACCCGGCCAGACGTCATCCCTGGCACTGTTCAGCATCTCAGTCTCCAGATCGCCATCGAGGTCATATGCGGAAAGACGAAAGTTGTTCAACTCTTCTTCAGTGATGTGTGAGTGTGAGAAGGAGGTGGTTACTGAGAGAGAAGTGACGCGGCGGGCTTGTGAGGGCCGCGATACGATCGGAGGATACGTTTTGGAACCACCTCTGGCAGGTGTGATCTGGGATGGACTGGTGATCGTGACTGGGGCTGGGAATACCTGTGAAGTAGGCGTATCGGCAATGGTGTGTGGGTTACTGCTACTATGACGCCATATTTTCCAAATCCTCCAATGTTCACTCATGTCGCGTTCGCGCCGAGGACGAGGTGGGTGGATGACTTGTGAATGTTGCGGGTGCAAACTAGGGTCACTCGGGGCAGCGTTGGATGCAGCACGCGGGCGACTCACGAAGTAGAAGCCGATCAGAATCACGAATAAACAGACTGGGACGAAAGCGTTAGCCAGACAATTTCGATGGTAGAATGCGAGGCTTTGAGTGAAAAAGCGCTGCAAGACTGCTTATGCAAAAGTAACAAAAGATTCACAATGAAAGGGGGACTTCTCGCTCATCTCGAAGCGTACACCGATGACGTGCACAATGCAGCCTCGGTCACGAAGATCGTGTCGTGGGGCGACACGAATAACGCGTCGTCGAACAAGCTAGCAAGGGACGATGAATGAACGCGACCAACCTACGCCAACGACGATGAAAATTATAGTGTTCTTGTCTACACTTCCGCTGCTGCTGCTATTGTTGGCCGCCATGATGGATCTGGAGTATAATGCTGATTGGACGTGCATTGTGTCAGCTTTGGAGTTATGCAGGCGTATGAGGGCAGGAGTCGTGATGACCAGGAACCGAGTATGGATAGGTGATGTTAAATACTGAGAGGAAGTGGCGGCACTGAGTTAATCAGTCCATAAATGGGGAGTCCGCGGCTCTGCATGACCCCATCCATGAACCAATGGAAACTGTACCTCCACATTCCGATATACCCCGATCTTTTCCGAGTCCAAGTCGAGGAAAATCATTTCAGTAGATTGGTGACGGTGGCGATGAAACGGGGGCGGCCTCGAGGAGAGGGTAAGGTACCAGATACTTACACCATCATGCACAGGAGCACCATCAGCGCTACTTTTAGTCAACGAATGGGAGCTAAGTAAATTAACCGGGATGATGGGTACAATTCGCCGAAAGCGAAGGCGCTGGAGGGTCAGCGAACCAGCGAGCGGGATCCCGTGAGACGACTAAGTAGAGAGGCAAGGACTGCGAAACTCCCGTCACTGTCGGTCCACTCGGAGAAGAGTGCTGCGGTACCTGCAATTTGCAATCCCCCTGGGTCGGCAGCTCACCTTTGGAAGGTTCAGGAAGTGGCTAGGGGCCGCATCGCTGCCCGCCAAACGAAAGTTGACGACGACTTTGCGCAAAGTCGACAATCAATTGTCGGGTGTATCGGAGAAAAGCTGGACATACGACTTTTTAGCCGAGTTCTGGTTGGATGACACTCCGCACCCACCTGGCCCTGGCGTGGCAGAAACCACGTACAACCACTAGCCGGACCATGCGGCAGAATGGAAGTGATGCTGTTCAACGCAGCCACAGAGATAGATAAGAGCCAAACGCCTTTGCAATGAGCGGACGCGCTCGGACGATTACGCGCCAAATTGCCTCGCTGTGGAAGAGGAAGGAAAAGGAATATTACATAAGCACCGCAGCTTGACGGGTATACTGCTACTGGTGCGGACTCCACGTTGACCACAACTAGAATCTGAATCTGATCGAAATTCGACTCATCAGGCAAAGTAGGCAGACGCCCATACGATACCTGTCCAGAGTTCATTGCTTGGGCAGGAATGAGTGCCACATTGCTCCTGCTGTGTCTTGCCTTTTGCCTGGTTGCGTCCGCACTTTCCTACACAGCGTACACTAAAGTTTTATGGTCAAGATCATTTCGTGCCCGTGAAGCTATCCTCAAGGAGTTAGGAGTCAAAGTAACTAACACAACGAATTACAAGTTCGTTGGTCTCTTCCATCCTTACTGGTGAGTGTAGTGCTTTGGGGACTTGGTGTACTGGAAAGCCCGCGGACGGCTCATGAGAACTTTCCAAGTAATGCAGGGGGTGGAGGCGAGCGGGTCCTGTGGACTGCTGTTTCTCATATACAGCGCGAACACAAAGACATAATATGTGTCGTTTACTCTGGCGACGCCGATGCTTCGAAACAAGAAATCGTTGAAAAAGTAAAGGTCAGATAATTCTCACTCCCACCCCGATCTTCCCCTTGACAGAAATCATGGTACTAGACTCGCTTTGCGATTAATCTTAAACCTTCCGCACTTCATTTCGTATTCTTGAAATCGAGACGTCTAGTCGAGGATTCGCGATGGCCTAGGTTTACCATCCTGGGCCAGAGCTTCGGTTCCATGTATCTCGTATGGGAAGCAATGTCAAGGTTCATTCCAGACCTTTACATTGGTAGGTTCTAGCTTGTTGGACTCTTATGAGTCACCTTGCGTCTCCTTACATCAACTTCCCTGCGACTTCAGATACTATGGGTTACGCCTTTACCTTTCCAGCTGTAGCTTGGCTCACGAGGGCTTCCGTTCCCATCGGGGCATACGTTCATTACCCAACCATATCTACCGACATGCTCGCTCGTGTCCAGGGTGAGTCATGGAAAATGCGAGCAAAGCGTCTGTGAGTACTCCATCCCAGATCTGCACCAATCTCAATGATCGAGACAGTTACTATCGTCTTACGATGTACTACTATGCCCTCTCTCTCTCGCATGCTCAACTCTTGATGGTCAACTCGTCATGGACACGCAACCACATTGCATCTATTATTTCACACGAACACTTTGGTTCAGTGATCCAGTGGGCGCATCGAGTGACTCCTCTGCTTTTCATAAAGCTCTTTCTTTCCGGACCAGCAGTTCGACTGGTCATGTACAGCGTAGATAGACCAGGTTCAAGGGTTGGTAACAGGACAGACAAGGTTAAAGCTGTGACCGTATATCCCCCCTGCGATACGCGAGAGATGGCCAAGTTTTCGCTCCAAGGCAGAGAGCGAATCATTCTTAGCGTTGCGCAGTTTAGGTACGTTGATCGTTGTATAAGGACAGAGATAAGGTTTTCAATCATTGGTATGATGCTAGGCCTGAGAAGAATCTTCCAGTACAGCTTCATGCGTTTGCACAACTTCTGACGGACCATCCCGAGTACAAGACCCAAGGAGTGGGTTCAAGTCAGGATCCTGTGCGACTGGTGTTGCTCGGTGGTGCGCGGCATCAAAACGATTTGGATAGGGTCGAGTCTTTGCGTGCCTTGGCAAAGGAGTTAGACATCCAGGTACATGAATTGTGTAGGCAAGGATGTTCTTAACTGACCCTCTACGTCAGAACCAAGTCTCGTTCATTGTAAACGCCCCCTACCCTGACATGCTCGGTTGGCTCTCCCGCTCAAGCATTGGTCTTAGTACGATGATCGACGAACATTTTGGGATCAACGTCGTCGAATTCATGGTAAGCACTGCAGATTCCCACACCCTATCGAGAACAGTCGCGTGCTCACCGCGTGTTCTTGTGGTAATTAGGCGGCAGGTCTCATCCCCGTTACCCATGCCTCCGGAGGTCCGCTGAGCGACATCGTCGTGCCCTACAAGTCACAGCCTACTGGCTTCCATGCACGGACACCAGGCGAATTCGCGACGGCTATGCACGAGGTATGGCTTCGTCTCCTCGTGGCGCATATGAATATGAATACTGACACTGCCTCTTCAACCGATAGATCCTGACGATGGATGCTACCACCGAGCGAGGATATCGAGAGAGGGCTAGACGGTGGGCTGTGGAGAGGTTCTCGGAAGAAGAGTTCGTCAAGGGTTGGGAAGGGAGTGGATGGCGGACATGTGTTGGGCGATGATACGCGCACGCGGGAGTTGCGGTTTAATCTGTCTGAACTGCAGACCTTGATGGTCGTTGCTCAGTCTGGACAGATTGTGTGTGTCTATCAATGCTCGCCTCAAACATATCGATCAACGTTCATGGTAGTACGGTTATTGCTCGTACCAGAGGGCAGTGAGAGAACAGACGGGCATCTCCCTAATTTGCAAAGGCAGACTTGTATGAAAAGAAAGGCAGGACTGCAGTTCAACTTCACTGCTCTCGGGGATTCAATCACACCTGTGTACCAAATTAATTGGAAGGCCATCCGATTTTGATCTTGAGGCATGTCCGAAGAAAGGTTCGTTCAATTCCCTAAGCTGGCAGAACTAGGCATTTCCCACACCTGCAAAGACGGTTTTGCGACATTGTCGCTTATTTCACAACGAGCTGTTCAAGAACTGTTCATGCACCATATATTCCTGACAGAAACTAAATCTCCGATTTGAGTCGACTTTAAGAGCGCTAAGCGTCCATTTCAGTAGAAGAGTCGGTAGAGACGAGTACAATATTTATTCACCATAAAGGGGAACAATTTGGCATACTGTTCCAAATTTACATATGCACTGAACTTCGCGTTGACATTCCTGTCAGACCTGTTCCTTCGTCATGTCCTCGGAGGATTAATGAGGTTCTCAAGAAGGAAGCGAACAGGTAGACGATGTTGACTCCAGTGAGTTATGACTTGTGATTATTTCGGTATATTAGATCCGTGTCGGGAGTAAGTAGCTCCGAGCCGGGACTGGGAGCCCATACGGTGACAATGTCACAAATCCGTGTGTATGCATAGCAAGTAGATCAGTGAAAGTGTACGTGCGCGAGGGCCTCTACCACAGATCAGGCCTATCAGGAACCATGGACACTTGTGCTGTTTTGTTCACCATCTTGCGAAAACAATCCAGTAGTGCACCCATTGAACGATGAAAGAGCTCATCTATTCGATGTCCGCACCCTCTACAACTTTCTCGCCATCTTCAGAGAATTTCATGTTGTTCTGTTCATGTGTCAATAAGCTAGCACAGCAGATATTGCGAAACAACACCCTACCGGGCCCGACGACGATTTACCCACGTACTTCGTATGGGCTATGTGGAATTACTGTCAGAGTATTGCGACAAGCACAGATACTCACTTCCATATGCAACCAGGTCTCCACGCTCGTTTGTGAAGTCTACACGGGTATAAGCCAAGCTTTTCCCTGGTAAGAGAAATCCTGAATTAATTATCCCAGCCCGTCAATCGCAAAGGTTCGTACCCAAAGCAGTGATTGTTGCCGTTGCATGCAGAACATCGCCAACTCTTCCGGCGGGTCGGACGAATGAAGTGGTGATGTCTGTTGATACGCCAGTCATATACTGTCCCTTGGAGGCGACGGCCAAGGAGCCCAGCGTATCTGTCAGTGACATTATCAGTCCACCATGGACAGTCTGGTGGATTCCGAGTATCAGCGCCGGAAGCGTCATCGCGAACAGGATGAGCGCACCCCGACTCTGTTGACTATGTATGGCATTGAGTGATGCTTGCGAACGTTATACGACAGGAATGCGCACGATTATAAGACTCTATCTTGAGCTTTGTCTCGACGAGTCCGGGAGTCGCCCGGGTTATAACAAGCTGTCGTTTGATGTAGTCAGCAGGTTGCAGCTACGACAGTGGCTGTGAACTGAGTTTACAGACATTCGGAAAACATTGTGCGTCATGTCCTGGATGTTTCGTTTATAAACATTATATTCCACAATTAATTGGGATTACCTTTATTGTCAATGAAGGACTTCCAGACCTGCATGACGTAGAGATGCAGTTCGCGCCAAACGTGGGAAGGGGAATCGGCTTACCCTTCGAGTGAAGCGCAGACAAGCAGACATGTTAGGAAAGCTAGAGATAGAGATAATCATTTATCAGTCCCAAGTTTTGAGCAGTCTAATTGCCCAAACCTACTGTCGACACAGCTCGGGCAAGGTGTTGAGTCGGTTGTTTCCCCATTTTAGGAAGGCGTTTACATAAGTTTATTGCTAACGCCCTTCCCAAGCGAACCAATTTTGGCTTCTTTGCCACACTTGCAATTCGTTCTCCGCTCGGCCCCATCCGACTGCGCCTGTTCGCAGTGATCGTTGTATTCAGACACCAACGACCTCGTCCGCCTTCGTTTCTCGCAGCTCTACAAAAATGTCTGATCTTTGTCCTGTATATGCTCCCTTTTTCGGTGCCATGGTGAGTACCAACAAGTGCTTGTGGGTGCCGACGTTGAAACGCGCTGTAGGGTTGCACTTCTGCGATTGTGTTCACTTGTAAGAGATGATAATTTTCAATGACAAGCCATCCATTCACTATCCATCCCTTCCTGCCTCTTTTGTATAGGCATTGGAGCCAGGTTCGTATGGGTTTGCTGTGATAAATTTCACACTCGAGTTGACCAACCCGTAGTTACGGTACCGCCAAGTCTGGTGTCGGTATTGCCGCCATGGGTGTCCTCCGACCTGACCTCGTAATGAGATGTGTTCTCCCAGTTATCATGGCTGGTATCATTGGGGTTTGTGTCACCCTTTTTTTTTGTTCTTAGTACACTCATACCGAGTACCATCAATGCAGATTTACGGTTTGGTCGTTTCGGTCCTTATCTCAAGCTCACGTATGTTTTATTACTTTACCATTTGTTCCGTCATATTGATTGACTTTCGGGTTATAGTTGGCTCGTCTATGTCTCTTGCATCCAGTTTCATTGACCTCGGTGCTGGTCTTTCCGTTGGCCTCGCAGGTCTCGCGGCTGGTTTTGCTATCGGGATTGTCGGTGATGCAGGTGTGAGGGGCACTGCACAACAACCACGGCTATTCGTTGGAATGGTTGGTTCTTTGTGCACATCAATTTTCCCTTGTGCTGACCTGTTACGTAGGTTTTGATTCTCATCTTCGCTGAAGTGTTAGGGCTTTACGGTATGTTCCGTTGGTTCATTCGGGTTTTCTCATCATGATGGACTGTTATAGGCCTGATTGTGGCTCTGATCATGCATACAAGGGCTGGTGAAATTGTCGGAGTAAGTTGTGTTGTCAAACTGAATTCAGTTTGCGTTAACTGACGTTTTCTTTAGTGCTGAAGTGCCTGTACTACGCTCAACGACGTAGATAGACGATGATGCGATACGATTATGATACAGCTCGTTAGCTATCCGCGTCTCCTGTTCCTCTGCCTCACATAATCTCACGTGCTACCCAAATATTGTGCCGTTGCCAGTGGACTGAGGACCATCGTGTCCAACAATGAAACGAGTAACTTCGTTGAAACATGCCACGTAGGTAGATGGTGTTTTATCTGTTTCTGCTTCAGCTGCTGCATTCAATGTTCGTTCGGTGTTTGCCTGCGTAACTATCGAACGCGGTGACTCATTGTCGACGTCAATGTCATTATATTTGCCCAAGACATGGCAGCATTTGAACTCATCGGTCACACATGACCTCTATGTCAACCTCAGTCTGAGTGTCAAGTTGATTGGGAAAGCTTTAACCGGAAATTATTCGTTGTTACCTTGCCGCATCTAGTTCTCTGTGTGAAACTGTGGCCGGAAAGACTGATAATGATGAGTTCTAAGTTCCCAAGTAAGTAAGTAAGCGCTGTATGCTCAACCGGTTCGGAGTCGAGGGAGTCGAGGGCCGACAAACTTATCTGGAATACGGCCAGATGGCCGGGGCTGACTTCAACATCGATTTGAGAGCTTCCTCTTCTGAGATCTAGTCTTTTTCAGTCTGTCGAGGTTTCAGTCAACTGTCCGTATGAATCACAAGGATCCAAACTTTTCTTTTGGAATAAATCGTCCAAATTGGATACGACTCGGCTCCGGGGTTGCCACGAGAATATGTTTCATCCAAGTTTAGCAACTTTCGAGTAATATTCACAAGTTGCCATTTCCGTCGACGTGTCTGATCACGACTTGCTTGCCAATGTCAGCCTCGAGCTGACTTCCTCGTAGGGTTTGGAGGAGATGTATTCTTTTTCATCGTTACCTAGGACGTTGCTGGCATTGTCCTTGATTAGCCTTGCCACTCTTCCAGTGCTGGCCGGCACACTCTCTTTGCCACCAACATCGTTCCACAACCCGTTTCGCGCTATCGTCGCCATACACCGAACTCAGCAGCCGGAACTACCATTGTGCTGCTTGAAACCACCACCGACCATCGACTCTCCAGAAGGACCCAAAGACGTTCTTCTTCCATTCGAAGAGTGGAAGTCAAAACAGTTCCACGCTGGTTCTAAATCCAAGGTGGATACATCCGACAGCGATACTCCAAGCAAAAACAACGGCCAGAATGCCGACGTCCAACCGATAGATGCACAATTACCTCCAGACCTGTCATATCCCACTAGTGACGATACCCTCCCACCACACTTCCGTGTACCCATCACCGACAGGTTCAACTATGCCAACATGGACTGTTCTGCGCGAGTACACACGACCCACAAATCTGCCAAATCTGCCTCGTCAATTCTTTCGTCCAAAAAGGACAAGTACATGCTCTCGCCGTGTAGTGCCGATGCCCAATTCGTAGTGGTGGAACTTTGTGACGACATTAGGATCGACACCGTGCAATTAGCCAATTTCGAGTTCTTCAGTGGGGTGTTCAAGGATTTTTCTGTGAGCGTTGCTAAAACGTATACTGGTACCGACGAGGGGTGGACCCATGCTGGGACTTATCGTGCAAAGAACATCAGAGGCGTCCAGGTGAGATTCTCAAGATTCTCAGTTCGCGAATGGTTTTTGGTCTAACGGTACAGACAGTCGTTCCATCCACCGGCGTCGTTGCGTGATTTCTACCGGTATATTCGAATTGACTTTCACTCACACTACGGGCATGAGTATTATTGCCCCGTTTCCCTGCTTCGGGTATACGGACTCACTCATCTGGAAGAATGGAAGTGGGACATGTGGGAAGGCGAGAGCGATGCACGACTGAAGGATTCTGCTGCGCAACGATCGTTGGTTGGAGAGCACCCAGCGGCTAGCAATACTACGAATCCCAAAGTGGTATCCAATAGCGGCACACAAGTTTCCATGACTCAACTTGGAGCTACCGAGACCCACTCGAGCGTCACCTCGCAGCCGTCGCCTGTTGAAGCAACGAACACACCAACTCGTGAGGCGTCTTCTTCCCCCAGCTCGCCATCCACACATTCAGAGTCTCGGAGATGGTCTTCCGCCAATTTCCTCGGTGAGGGAACGTCGATATCGAGCAGTCGTGATGGGGAGCAGCAGACGTTGGTGACGCAATCCACAAAGGCGCACTCGGTAACAGAGGCAATTTCGTCGCTCTTACCTATGTCCTCGCCTGTCTCTGTAGTTTCGCCCACCCCACCTGCGGCCGAGCATCCTCATCTCCATTCGCATGATTCTGACAGACATGCATCAACCACCCTTTCGTCACAACCAAGCAACCCTCCGATACCTCCATTGGTTCCCCAGACTCCCACCCATGCACCGTCTTCTTCACAGTGGAGTGGAGAGTCCATTTATCGAACGATCATGAATCGTTTGACCATCCTCGAAGCGAATCATACGTTACATGCACTGTATGTGGAGGAGCAAACTGCCGGTGTGCGAGAGGTGTTGAGAAGGCTCAACGAGGAAGTCGGAAGACTTGAGAGTATCGTAGGTGTCCCGACTTTTCGCGACCAATCAGTACGTTAACAGAATTGTTGCACTTCGCCCAGAGTCGGATGCAGGCACAGATGTATCAACGTACAGTTCATGAGTGGGAAAGACAAAGGCTACGATTGGAACTCGAACAAGGCGAACTACTAACTCGCGTCAACTATCTCTCAGACGAGGTGAATGCTACGTTCTTGTCGGGTTTCGTACCACTGAAGTAGCGCAGGTTGTACTTGAGAAGCGACTCGGCATTGCCCAACTATGTCTGCTCCTAGTAGTGCTCGTGTTCATCGGTCTCACTCGTGGTGCTCCTTCTGCACGGCACCCTCCTCCGACAGTGCATCGCTCGACACATGAATCGGGTGTTCGCAACCTCAGCTTTGGGAGTAGTACAGATGCCTGGAACCTGCTTAGGGGACGAAGTCGCAGCCCAACAGACCAAAGTGGGAGCAAGAAAGCTGAGAAGGCTACTGGTGATTATCACCTTCTCATCCGAGGAGCGTTTTATTGAAATAATACCAAAGGACAAGTAACAGACAAACGCCCGCCGTTTCTAGGGCCGACGGGTAGTCCAGATTCTAAGCCCGAGTTACATACGACCACTCAAAGCCTACAACATGGGACAAGGGCTTTCAAGTTTACTGTTACATCGACGGCAGCATCCTCGCACAAGCGTGCATATACGTCATCAGCCTTTCGTACACCCACGAAACCCCGTCCACTTATGTTGATCGATCCACATACTCTTCCTCGGGCAGAACCCATCACACGATCACACTCGTCCTCGACATCGGGACACGCTCATGTGCGCTCCGCGAAACGTTGGGCGCGAACAGCACATTTACACGAGATCAAGGTCTTTCGTGAGCGCGGCAGTGGAGGTGGGAAACGATCCGGGACATACAGGGATCGGGAGAACGATTACGAGGGCTCATTGGGCGACGTGTTTAACGTCTCGCCTTCCTCGGCTACTTCCCAAGCCAAGAGCAGACCGCAAGACGTTTTTCGCCGACCACTCACTCCGTTCGGGGCGGTGCGCAATTCGGAGGAAAGTACGGACGCAGATGCGTGGATCGATACGGACGTGGACGTGGACGACGACGTGTCTGTTGCCGAGGGGGCAGTAGTATTGAATTCGCCAGAGCGTGGCGTGTTTAGGGAGTTACGGTCGTAGCCTCGACACTGGGGATGTGAATTCTGTCGCGGATTTTTTGAGTCGATCGTATATACCTCGTCACAGATCATCTACTCTGCTGTTTGGTGCTGGATGCTATACAAGATCACCCCTTGCAGGGTATGTATAGTCAGAAATGTGACAGGGTACAAGAAGTAGGGTTTGGCTGGAGCCTGGAGAGACAACCATGATTGAGTGCGTGATCGAATCAATCCCCCATGGGGGGAAGCGTTCGAACACTTCACATCCTCGAAAAGGACTCCCAGATGATTCCACGTTGTTCGTGAACGATGTCAGAGTCTTGTCGTCCATGTCGCGTGTCCCCAAGCGCAATCGTACTCGATGGAAGGTACGGAGCTGCCAAAGAGAGCAAAGTGCTTCTGCCATCACAAAAATTGCAAAAATCCTTGCTGTTGGCAACACAAGTTGTAGCTTATGTAAGCAGCCTCTGAGCAAAAATATTCCTGCCCTATATATCTTGCAATGCAATTTTGAGCACGCCGCCACTAGACCACAATTTAGGACACTGATTTTAGGAACACAGAAAACTTGCCTAGTTTCGGGAACATGGGAGGAGGAGTGGGAGAGGGAGAGGTTGGGCCCCATAGGGGACGCTGGGTGAAAACCCAATTGTTAATAACAACCTGGCGTCCGGTCGGTTGTAGATGCAAGTTTCGGACTTTGGAGAGGTCAAAAGACCTTCGAGAACTGTAGAAGCTTTCCAAAAATCGGGAACTCAGGCACCCTGCCAGTGCGCACCAGATCGGTAATCAGTGCATAGCATTTGAACTGCCGGGAGGGTTGCTAAGACCATGACTTCACAGCAGGGTGAACAGGCGCACAAGGTCATCCTCGTTGGCATTGGGTGAGCAAGAGTCTGAGAGTCTCAGCCTGTTTGGTTCCCGATTCGCTGACATACTTGATTTAGCGGTGCATCTTGTTCGGGAAAGACGATCGTCGCCAAACTCCTCCGCAACATCATCCCAAACAGTGTCATTATTCACCAGGATGTAAGTCGTAAGTTGTGATCGGCGCGCTGCTCTTGGTACTGATTGAGCATAGGACTTTGCACCGGTCTGTGCTGGAAGCATTCCAGCGCCTTGCATTCTCATTTTCGTCGCAGCCTTATGAAACCATTCCGTATCATCCCGTCCACAAGGTCCAAGACTGGGACAGCGCTCCGACTGCTATAGACTGGCCTAAACTACGAGAGTTCGTCAAGCAAGTCAAGCAAACAGGCAAAATCCCTTCCGAACACAAGAGTGCCGACCATCTCAACAAGCAGACAGAGCTGCCTATCAGCAAAGAAAATGAAGCGCACTGGAAGGAAGTCTTCAGCCGCCTCGCTGAGAAATCTAGTGACAAAGTTGTATGGGCCCTCGTCGATGGCTTTCTCTTGTATTGGGACCCGGTAGGCTCCCGCGTGGTTGTCGTTTTGCAGTATTGAATATCATTGTGCAGGTCATCGTCGAGCATCTGGATCTCAAAGTGTTACTCAGGACGCCGCACGACGTCCTCAAGGAACGTCGAGAAAAGCGCGCAACTTACGTCACAACTGGTAAGCTGATAACTCGCACAAAAATCTTTACTGACATCGATTCTCAAGAGGCTGAAATGTGGACCGATCCTCCCAACTACTGGGAAAATATTGTCTGGCCCGCCTATATTGACGGCCATAGGGGCATCTTCACGAATGACGATGTCGAGCACGGAAAACCCAGGGAAGACACGGTGCCCGGTTTGCTGCTGATAGAAGGCCAGGAGCACACGATGGATGACATCGTCTCAATGTGTTGCGAGTACTTTGTAGACTATGCATAGAGGTCGTAAGAGTTGTACATTTATACCATGAATGGATACCAGTATCAATGGTGGAAATGCTTTTTATTCTCCTTGAAATCAACCCGAGTCTCATCTGAGTCCGGCACCGTGATATGCCAGTTCTTCATCTCCTCTTCATACTTTACACATCTGCTTCCATGTACGATCCTCTCCTCGACTTCCTTCTCGCTGAGTGGAATGGTGAGGATCGGTGTGTCTTGGATGTCGGTGTACACAACCATCTCGTTGAATCGCCGGTATAATCTGTGGAGCAGCCAGACGGCACGAGCCGAGGTCTGGAAACCGATGGCGGGGTCCGTAAGATTAGGGATCCGGGAGGTGAATTGGCACATAGGTATTTCGGGCGTTGGGCTCGACCCAAGTCGGCGGGCTCACCAAACGGTCCGGAAAACAACAACCCAAGGCTTTGCAGTTGCGGAACACCGCGCAACATGGTCCAGGATGGACGGACGTCATCTCGATGATCCGCCAGCATGAGGGTCGTGAGAGTGGACGAAGTAGTTGATTCCAGTCAAAGTACGCTCCGCCGAGGTTGACGCACTCGATGGAAGGTACATACGGAGCTGCCGAAGAGATCTAGAGTGGAGTGCTTCACCAGACTACCTGTCACCTGACAAGGGAACAATCGCGACCCACCGACCACGAATTGGTGCTTTCAAAACCTGTCCCCTACGTCGGGTACAGAAGACAAAGACAAGTGTGTAGTACTCGTAGGCATAATTAACGATGATTGCCACGTCACCAGATGTTTGAACCTTGCCACCGCCAGGGGGCCTTTTCGGCGTCGTCCGAGTTGATGAGAATTTCGTCATATCGGACTCGGACAGTCAGGGCATCGGCAAATTATTGAGCACATTCTCAGGCTTGAATATCGCATGATCAACCTCTATGCTCCAACAGCGAACCGACCGTTTCATTCACGCCCTTTCGCCTGACGCCTTCATCACATCGAATTTAGCATCTGCCAAACACGACAAATAGCAGTTGTCCAGTATGACTCCTCAGCCTCCGCTTCCCGACAAATGGATCAAGTTTTTGATGGATATCTATACAGTGGCCCAGCCGCCTATCTTGGGTACGGTCGACCTCAAGGAAATCGAAGAAAAAGCGAGAGAGGTGATGAAGATCCATTTGCGTGCGTTCCAGAGGAAAACTCGTTTACCCTCTCGATGGCTGATCACAGGAATCGTCTGCTTGTCTCGGTAGCGGCATACATGTATACCTTTGGAAGTGCAGGGACGTGCTGGACGGACCTAGCAAATAAAAAGGCGTTTGAGAATTGGAAGATCATCCCCCGAATGCTCGTCGGTGCAACGAACCGCAGATTAGAAGTATGTGTCCGTTAGTTCAGCGTTTTAGCGCATTCTCACAGATGATTTATCAGACCACGATCTTTGGCGTGAAATACCCTTCCCCGTTATTCGTTGCGCCTGTTGGTGTGCAAGGTATTCTACATGCTGACGGTGAACTCGCGAGCGCACGCGCTGCAGGAAACGTCGGCGTCCCATACATTATGAGTACCGCGTCCTCCCGTTCCATCGAAGACGTGGCGACAGCCAACGGTCCGAATGGCCACAGATGGTATCAACTTTACTGGTGAACTCGTCCTTTCGCCAACGTCACCTTTGGCGGACCGCTGACTACTCTTGGGAATCTCTAGGCCCCGAACCTCAGAAGTCACCCTCTCGTTACTGAAACGAGCGAAAGCGAACGGGTTTACGGCGCTCGTGATCACGCTGGACACTATGATCCTTGGTTGGCGTCCTCATGACATCAAAACTGCGTATCTTCCTTTCGCCTACGGGGTCGGGACCCAAGTCGGCACATCTGATCCTGTATTCATGAAGCGGTTCGGTCTCGAACCGCGCCGAGGCGAGTCTACCGAATTCCCGCTCGAGCCTGAAAAGATCAGGGAAGCGGCTTTCAAAAAGGGCGACGAACATGCGGCAAGGGAGATGGTGTTGGGGATGGAATGGCTTGGCGAGGTGAATTCGGGCGTTTTTAGGACATGGGAGGACTTGCAGTTCATCAGGGACAATTGGGATGGGCCTATCGTGCTGAAAGGTATCCAACGCGTTTCAGTGAGTAGCATTCATGGTGGACCGTTTTAATCCCATCAATGGATGACGTGTCTGCTCTTGGGTGTGCAGGATGCAGAGAAAGCGGTCACACAAGGAATCGACGGAATAATTGTTTCGAACCACGGTACGCTGCTTGTGTGTCTGTGAAGGCTCACTGGACTGACGTTGGAACACTTGAAGGCGGTCGCCAGGTCGACGGTGCGATCGGCTCCCTGGATGCACTGGACAAGATCATGCACTCGCACAAAGTCCGCGCTGCGCAACAGGCCGGAAAGCTGACCGTTCTTTTTGACTCGGGGATCCGCACGGGAAGTGATATTATCAAGGCCCTCGCAATAGGTGCTCAGGGTGTCTTGAGTCAGTCTTGTCATTGTTTAAGCTCCGCTCGCACGAACCTGATTCTATACTCGCACAGTCGCACGTCCGTTCATGTATGGCCTTGCGATCGCTGGACAGGAAGGTGTCGAGCAGATCTTGATGCAGACCATCTGTGACTTGCACGTCTCGATGGGTCTCACTGGCTATGGTGACATCAATGATATCATCGGGAAGAGGGACGAAATTTTGGCGAAGATGGAGTATAAACTGTAGCCGTCCACATGAGAATCCCTGCGAGAAAGCTTCATCTTCCGCGAACGGCTTGTCCATGAGAATCTAGCTGAGCCACAGCAGATCCCGTACATGGTTGATCCCAATCGATGGTGGGTATAAGAACCCGTGCGAGACCGAATGGTATCGTGACTTTCACGTCAGTTCTGTCATTCGGTTTATATTTCTTGCAGAAATCCCGGTAATTAATATAATAATTAATCAATTTTATATGCTCTTTTTTCTTCATACACCTGCGTGGGACGCGCTCGGGTTCTGCTCACTTCATGGAGTGATATTTTGGTACAGTGAGCCATGCATCGATCATGCTGAGATGACGATTCGAAGCCTGGCGACGCGTACTCCGAGACTCAATCTACCCAGGAGGACTCTGATCAACCAATTGTCCCAACGAACAAAGCGAGAGTGCCAGAGTGGTAATGCAAGATGCTTCATTCCACAGATATTTCTACCAGTGGAAGGAGTCACCCGATCGCGGAAAAATCGTCACGGAAAACACAGTATCACCGATTCCATTACACTCATCTCAATACAACTATTCACAAAGCAGGTACGATGTGGACAGTAAGCGCTGGTGCGCCCTTGTTTGTCGGACGTCAAGTGATAGCCTTCCGTCTTCCCGCTAAGTTGTGAGGACAGGCGAATCGAGTGCTTCTGAGGGACGACCAAAAGAAATAAATACAGACACGAAACGAGAGTCGAAATGGAAAAGCAATACCAATCAGGGCCGCAACCTTCATTTACGGAACGTGACCCTCAAATTCAAGAATACCAAACAGACTCTTCCCCTTACCCTCTTCAACGCTTGCCCGCGACGGGTGCTCGTATTCCACCGATCGACCAAAATCAATCAATCGGAAGCTATAGCGTCGGTGTCGACAGGGCATGTCACATTGATGTTCTTCTAAAGGACTGCACGTGGGATGGTGCTTTTGCATGAGTATGTTACGCTCGGCGAACGACTCGTGAAGCCACCCTGCAGAGTGGAAGCGGAACAGCAATGCTGCGCACTCGTGTCGGTCGTCAGTCGATAACTCCCTCACGCAGATCGGTTCACCACAGTGTTCGATGAGCAAGATGGGGCTGCAATACTCGTTCTCGCCGTCCGAATCGGATGGGACGTCCGGTGTGTAGTACCCGAAGAACTGTGGCACGAGCGCACCGACGGGTGTTGGGTCGTGAAGGGGGGCTACAACGTTGTACCCGGTCCAGTGCTGGAAGAAGTGAGGGGGGAACTTAATGTAATTGCTGGCTTCTCGCCCAAGGTGCGCGTCGTGGGGAAGCGACAGCTTCGCCGCGACACGGAACTTGGCCGTCCGGGGAACTTGTTTCTTTGTGCTGACCTCATGCTCGCAGATCGTGTCAGGGAACGAGGGGTTTTGCCATTGGACATTCGGGTGGATTGGAGTGATCAGTCCTTCATACTGAATGTGACGTTTGATCACGGAGTCAGCCACACGCGCAAAGTACTGTGAGGGAGCATCCGCTGGAGGAGTCTCTCCAGGTGCGGTTGCAGCCACCATGTCTATCGTTTCCATGGGCACATGCTCCAGTATCACCTTAACGAAGCCCACATAGTGCGGAGGGATCTGAACAGAGGATGATGATGGAGAATCACGAGACTCGGTGGTCTCATACTCTTTCGCCGCGTCGTTCAGGCGCTGTTCCCACTCTCCGGACTCCTTAAGCCGGTCGACTTCAACTTTGATCTGCTCGTCAAGGCATGTCTTGCAATAAGTGTTCTCGCAGAAAAGGTCGCGCGGGAGCTCTAATTCAGCCTCATAAACGATGGAATGATTTCCCGTCCCAAGGCAGCCCTTTGGGGAGAGGTACAGATGGGCTTCAGGAACCTCGGTTGGTTTGCGAGGCCGCTTGGGGAGAAAGGCACGGATTGCGGGCTGTTCAGTGGGCCCTTCCGTTTCTTGCGGAGAGATGAAGACCGTTTCAGGAATCTTGAGCGCCTCATCCTCGGCAGCAGCAGCCACTTTCGATGCAGCTTCCGCCATCCTTTGCGATTCGGGTGGCAACGAGAGGGTATACGTGCGTATATGGTCGGTCTTCGAGGTCCAGGACTCCCCTTCGTAGGATATGTCAGGGCCATGCCAGCTGGTACCAACGAGTTTCCATGGGTCATGCACATGAAGCTTCTTAGGGAGAAGGTGGATCGGTATTCCTCGCTGGAGAGTAAACAGAGAATATGGGCTCTCGAGGGGCACCAACGGCCATGGCGAGGGGTAATGACTGGGATGGAAAGGTGACTCCATGGGAATGTCTGATGGAAGTTGCTGCATTCCGACTTCATCCATCGAGTCGGCAGATTTGTTGCTCGGTTCGTTCCCGCTGTCTTCTGAGGCTGGGTCCTTGGCCCCTTCAAAAGCGTCGATGGCCTGTCAACTGGTTCGGATACATCGATCATTTGCACATCTGCCTCAGGTTCTGCTGCGGATACTTCTGGGACCGTAAATCTCTTCTTGTTCATCTTATTAGCGACGCCAAAACCTGCATGCACGCGACGCTCTTGAACTACAATAGCTTCAGCAGGATCCCACGTTGGGATCTCTTCAGGATGTGCTTCACGAGCTGCCCAGGCAATCTCGTCTCGGGCATGCTCGAGTTCACCAAACGCCTTCATGACGTTGGTGAGTTTGCTTCCGGTCGAGATGGTCAGGCCATGAACGTTGCTGGGTATGCGACGGACAAAGTAAAAGTCGTAGAGTGTAGCTCCCCACAGGTTGAGGCCGTTACCCGCCTCTTTGCCGTGAATGTCGGAAGGTTTGATGGGTTTACCATTGGGATCGCGTGGCCAGTGGCGGAATATGAAGCGATTTTTATCCTTTGGATAATTCATGGTGGCTTTTGCGGAAGGTGGGAGAGAATGAAGATCAAGAAGGGGCAGGTAGGGTTTGTTGGCATCTGCAGATCTGTACAATCGTCCATATGAGCCATTGGTAGGGTCACAGGGGCCATAACATCTCACGTTTCTGCTTTCGCCTTCCCTTTGTCCTGATGAATGGAGTGGTCATGAGGGATGTCTGTGTCTGCGGCGAGCTTGGCTTTGGCCTTTCCGGTGTTAAGAAAGCCTCTTTTCATGATAGATGTCGATGTCGAAGGTACTTAAGATAGAGGTCGTTCAAACTTCATACCCCACCAACGTCAGCTGATGTGACGCAGTGTGACCACTGGTTCGCATGTCGCCAGATTCCATTTACGATTCTGCTCGGATTCAAGCCAAAAGACAGCAGGGTGATTGACCATAGACAAACGGAAAATACAATATGTAATAAGATATGCAACATGAGGACTCGCCGACTCGGAACATGATTATGCCAGTGTAGATGACTCGGATGTACTGGGGGTATCAATGCAATGACAATGCTGAGGCTTGATTGGCATAGGTGTGCCTTTGTGAGGTCCTCCATTAAAGATGCAGGGAGGACCTGGTGTCCCCGATATTTGTGAGATGCCCAGGCAGCTTGCTTGCCATCTAAACCCTTGCGATATGCATCCATGTGGCATGCATCAGCAAAACAACCTGTGGGAATGCTTTTTGCATGCAATGGTTTTGTACACCATGTTACAGGGGAACTCAAGGATGTTCCTAGCATAAGGATTACAGGCTAATCCATGGTCAATTTTCAATTTTTATGCCTTTCCTTCCTTTTTCTACACTTTGATCTTTCTCTTTCTTCTTTTATCTTATCTTCTAAGAAAAGGGCAGTTACAGCAGTTTTCAAAAGTCCGTGGAAAATGGCAACATTTGTTGAACAGCCTAGCCATCATGTGTCCAGGACCACAGATGTATCTGTAGCTATGTAATACTAGTTTTTTTTTTTCTTTCCGTCGCAGCCTGAGACCAGTCACCAGTATGTTGTCACCATCCCCAACTCGGGATGTTGAGGATGACTCAGAGGCTGAGCAGGTATTCTCCATTTCATTGACTATCTATTTGAAGATCAAGAAGACATTGCGAGGTAAATCTACTTCAAAGGAAGAGAAGTCGATGAAAACAAAGGAACTCTCATTTGTGGTCAAGCCCTCAAACTATATCAATTTTTTGCAGAGCATGCTCCAAAAGCATGGCCAGGACAACTATGAGGTCATGGCGAAGAAACACTATCCATTTAGATATACTCTACCGAAGCCAAAGGGGTATTTCTATTTATTCTCGTCTCACAACTCCAAGTCAGACTAACACCGACTGTAGGCAATGGACTGCGGATGTGATCGATGTTGACAACATTGCCGATTACCAGGAGATGGTGACGAAAATCACTGAAAGCAAGCCATCTACCATCAAGATTCTCATCGACATGCGACACATCCAGAAACTGCCCCACGTGCAGGCTAGTGGCTCTGGAAATAGCTCGGACTCTGAAGAATCTTCTGGTGGTGTTGACAAGGTGTGTCGCTCATTCCATTTGACATATGACGCTCAAGAGACAGTGTACTATTTTTTTCTAGGCAAAATCTCATTCTGCGAAAGCCAAGTATGATAACCACTTGGCTCAATGGTGCATCAAGCTTCAGCAGAAGTACAAGAACAAACACGATAATGGGTTGACATATGTTGGGCCCCTTGGAGCTATCCCCCTGACGCAGCAGATGATTCTTGATTGGGCTCGTGCCCTCGAGGAAGGCCATGCAACTCTATCCATTCCACCCAATATCGATTCATTCAACCCTGCAAATAAGGCCCCCATTCTCCATGTGAAGAGAGGTCCAGCACAGTTACTGCCAGCACCAGCGCCAGCCTTGATATCAACTCCTTGACGTTTGTTCTTTTGATTCAGATTCTTGCCCAATCGGGCCTTCTCTCTTCACCTGCAGGTACCACAACCCTGGCCAATTCGTCTACGTCTGTGCATGTGCCCACCCCATCGAGTCCTCGGACTCCAACTCGGAAGAAGGAGTTGTCACCGCAGCTCGTTCCCTCTCTGTCGCACTTGATGTGTTACCTTGAGCATGTCGGAATTATGGTATCCCGATATGGGTTATCCTATACCATAACGTTTCCTTTGAGATATACGTTACCCATATTCCTTTCATTCATTTATCTGTTTC